>BCLG01003171.1:40675-56847 GCA_001602295.1 Zoysia matrella
GCCACCGGCGGCCTCTCCCCGCCCTGCCCTAGCTGGCGGCCCCACCCTTGCCGCCGGCCTCACCCTGCCGCCCCTCGGCCGCAACGCCCCATCGTCTTGGCGTCGTGCTGCGCAGCAACCCCAAGAAGGTGCACCACCGTCCGCCTTTCTCAGATCCTCACCAAATCCACGATGACAACCTTGTGCGCATCGTCAACAGCAGGTGATGAGTTCTCTTCTAGAATTACCACCTGAGGTGGAGCCACCAGTGGGAAAAATTTTCTTATCATAATGGTTCTGAATTTATATAGTGCTTTGAGAATCAGCTATTGGGTAAATTTTTCAAGGCCAACCAGCTTGAACATTTTGGAAGGACATTGAAAAGCCACAGTATTTCTTATTTGTATTTGTAACAATGCTGCACACGGGAGTTAAGAATACGAAATTGAATATTGAGTTTAGATTATAAATTCGAACAACTACCTTAGATCTGGAATATATACATGCTAATAATCCTCCTGTCGTTGGTTCATCCTGCTCCACCTAAATCTATATAGTAAATTGATCTCTGCATGCAAATATTAGAATAGCAAGCAGCAGTGTTTCTTACTTGCCGGGGAATTTTACCATGTCCCAGGCAGATGAGGGGCCGGCAGCTAACGCTCCTAGAAAATCCATAAGATGTATCTCTGTTCTTCGTATTAAATTCTTGATTATTTAGATTGTCACTTGACACCATTTCTCTATATTGGACATTCTGTTTAATTTAAATAACACACATTTTATTATCGAGTATCCTACATGTAGACCACTGAAAGTTGAAGATATAATGATTGTAACAAATTCTGCTCTTTCTAATAGCTGATAAATTATTGTCAACCAATTTACACATTTAAGCTTAAAAGACCAATATAACGACAGTAATGCCTTAGCTTTGATTTTACAGCACCACGTTTAGGATCCATACATGTAATTTACATTCACAAATGAGTCCTGGTATGCACCTCCCTGCGATAAACATTTTGGCATTCCTGTGACTAATCAAGAGATAGGATGTAGGTTTCAATGTCTGGACCGTAGAACCTAAAGCGTTGACATATGAACATATTAACTCAGCTCATGAAACTAAGGGATAGCAGCATTTGGACCCAGAAAATAACAGGAACACACTCATCATTTCTGGATGTCTTGGTTTTTCTTACATACTGATCTTTGATGGATGGAAGCCTTTGTTTTGGTAATACATTAATTTGCTTTTCTGCTGCATATAATTTAAAACTGGGAAAAAACTAACCAACCAATAAGATTTAATAGCAATATCCTAAGTTACATAGGCAGTACTTAATCTATCTTTCTTATTCTTTTGGATAATCAGAAAAGGAAGGATAGTTTTCTTATAATTATCTACCATTGCCTAGTAACTTTAGCTTGGCTGTTGACATTCTCCCTATGGGATTCTCTAAAGATATAGGTAATTTGTTCTAGAACAATAAAGCTACTTTGTATAACATATTAAATTTTTGTGTCGAGATTACTGCTACTTCACGCAGACCTCTTCAAGTATAAAGGTATTTTTTCTTACAGTATCATAATTTAAGTCCGCCCGCTGCAGCGAGTACTCCCGCAGCGAGCTCTGTATCATCTTCAATGAAACCATAAGCTCACCCTGCCTCCAGATTTTTGTTCCATCCATGTTTCAGACTCACAGTCCTGCACTTTTGTTCTTCTAATAACCGCAATAAAATTGCCTCAGATGGAGCGCTAATTTACTATTCCCTTGATGATATTTAGTCAGCTCGATTACATTTTCTAGATCTATGGAACTTCAAGTGCTAGCCTACTCTAATTTGCTATGGACTAAATGTCTGTTGTTCTTATTGTTCATCGAACTCCAACTGCTAAAATTTGGTTTATCATGCAAATTTGGTTTCTTTAAATATCAATGCTTGATCCCCACACACTGAAATTACATTATTTTGCTTCAAAACTCTTGTCGGTGCATGCCTGTGATTACATTTTTTTGGGCACTTCTGGTGATAGTTGCTTTTTATATTCTTTGGCAGACCAAATAATTTTGATGTGTCCTCCTAGGTCGCTCCATATGAACACCCTGCATTAAGCAAAAGCTATTTACTCGCAGAAGGTTGGAGGTATTCGTAAACCTTTTTAATATCCTAGCACTATATTCAGAAGATATACAGCTGTGTTAGTGTAGCTGATTTCTTACTTTTATATTCATATGTATAAATTTCCTTTTTTTTGTTTCAGACAAACGAAAATCTGGCTCTGAATTCTGCACATGAGGTTTGTTAAGATATATCAGTTGCAGACCAAAAAAGGGAGAAATATGCACAATAGAAATTTCTCTATCCCATTTTGATACTGAAGCATGTAATTTTACATGTGGTGTGCTCAATCTATATTGTTCATTTGGCTCCCTTTTAGTTACATGCCAACCTAATGCCTGTGTCATGACATCGTTTACTTGCTTGATCATTGTGATGTGCACAGAATATATTCCTCTCATTTTTAATTTCTTTGATGTTAATTTTGATAAAGTAACTTTTAAATAAAATTGAGTTAAAAATCATTGAAAACAATATTTGATCTTAGCAGCTTATGAAATGTTCTTCTGACATGAGTTCTATTGCACCCTAACCTGAGCATGAGACAGTAGATAGCATCAACTTGAGCAGTATTTATAAAATGCTCATATGGTAATATATTCCCTCCGTTTATAATTGATTGCTGAGAATTAAGTCATTGAGAAGTTTCCAATGAAAATAACTGTTTTAATTTTGTTGAGCCTTTTTGCTGCCACACAATAATTCTCCAGACTGTAACTAAAACCAAAGACAGGTTTGATCAAATCTAATAATGAAGTCTTTTTGGGATAGAGGAAGCACTTTATTTTGTTGATACTCATTGTATCTATAACTCTGAACCATCCTCAGAAAGAAAGAGTGCTATATGTTTTTTTTTGCGGTAAAACCATGTGCCAGGATGGTATAGTGACTGCTTCTCAAGGAACTATTGACACAATCACAAAGCCTTCTGATTTTTCCTTTATCCGTCATTGTTGTCAGAGTTGGTGGGACTGATTTCATGGAAAATGAAGGAGGTAATTCAAGGATCGAATAAGTTGTTACAGTTTTGTAATTTATTAATGCATTCCTCTTTATTGGAGCTAAAACTGAAATTCTTAGCTAACACTGCCCATAACTATAGGGGCTCGGTTAATAAGTGATTTTTCCCCATCTCTTCAATTCAAAGCAGAGAATGTGTAAACACATTTTAATATTATAATTTTTTGTTGTTCAGTTTCTAGATCCAAATAAAGTAGAGAGACTGGAAGGCTCAACTGAGAGTTGCATCAAGGATTACGATTCAGTTTGCCCCGATTAAGGATATACATGGCATGCATATATATTCCTCTTCCTTAAAAGACGTAGTTATTCATCTCTCTGCCCTGTAAAATCTTTTTTTTTTCAATAAAAAACATAAATTATCTTCATATAGGTAGCACTTGTAGTTTGGCCTTTTCATCTTTATTTGTAAAACTGAACGAACTGATGTTCATTCATTATCAATTGCAGCCAGTGGGATATCCTTTCTTCAATCACTGCTTGCTAAGATACCATGACAATTCATGACGTACATGAGAACAAGAGAATTTTTTGAGCGAGAATCATCTTCTGGATATGATGTATTGGGTCTAGAACTACAAGAGCTGTGGCAACAGGACTGTTGGCCGAAGAATGTTGTTTATGAAGTGTCATTTGTATCTCAGACCATCTTAATTTTTGGTTAAGTTTTACCAGACTTTACTCTTTGAGGTCTGAGACTTCTTAGGTCAATTCGGTATTGAAAAGATGCATTTGCTCATCTTTCTTTGTCACAATCTGTAAGATATGATTTTTCTAACCTTCGTATCTTCAGCACTCAAATTTATTGTACATTAGATATTTGCATTTGGCTCCTGTATTTGTTTTTTTTTATATTTGAGTCTTATACTTTGAAAATATGAAACATGTATTTTAATATGTAAATATTTGGGAAAGCCATATTATGCTATACTAAAATATACCATCCAGTCTGTTTTTGGAATCTATATTCTATTACATGTTGGGACATGATGGCTTAACAATAGGGTCATAATAAGTAACAGCAAATAAGAAAAGTGCGGCAAGGCCGCATGGTATTTCTAGTAGTATTTATTTCATTTTAACGTTTGCAAGATTTTCGTTCTGGCCATATGTACCATTGACAAGAGATGAGTGGCAAGATGAATGACCGGTGTTTAGCATCACACAGGAGGCGTCCCGAGGCCCATGCGGACTATGCGATCGCACAGGGCTCTCAAAATTATAAGGCTCTAAATTTACTAATTATATTAAGTATATATTTATATTTATAATTTTTAAATAGTTTTATTTAATTAATCTCGTTTATATAGTTTATAATAAATACAAATTGATCTAGTTTTTAATTGTTTTAACTTGTAAAATGTGTCTTTCACAAATCAGGTTAGAAAATATGAATTGTAAAGTCAAAAGTATAAAAATCCTCTTGCAACGTGAGAATTACACAGAGATTTTATATGGATCAGTCAATTTTATAAGAAAAACATAAAAAACAAAAAAAAATTCTTACATTTCAAAGTGAGGTTTAAGAAAAAACAATAATAAAAAAATTAACACTAAAATTTTAAACCCCATTTATTATTTCATATCGAGCCTTCAAATTCTCCGGAACACCCTGCATCACAGCAGCACCATTCATGTTAGAGAAACTGATCGAGGTCGGGCACCACCAAATGGCGCGCGACAGCGATGGCGATGGCGATTTCTCACGTGCCAAAGGTGTGATCCACGTGATTCGTTTCTCATTTTTTCGTTGCAGTAGTTCTACTTCTAGAACTGTACCTACCACGAAGCAAGGCATCCTGAGCGACACGTCGTGGAGCTTCATCAGAACAGCCATGTCCCTGCGACGATTTGAGCTGTGATGGTATGGCGCCCGATACAAGCGTCATACGTGCATGTGCAGGCGTAGGGTATGTCCTTACACAGCTCAACACTACCAGATATCAACAAAATTGACACGTAATTTCACAGCAAGTTTCTTCTTATTTAATTATTTTTTCGCCGAAATAATTTTCTGTGTGCGTTGGAAAATGAAATCTCACACTTTCAATAGAACAAAGTTGCAAGAACCAGGAGAGAAACGGAACGTCTGGACCTCGACACAGATTCGCGTTGAAATCCCTGTGCGTCCCTGCAAAACGATCGTACTCCTAAATCATATCCTCGGTCCTCTATCTACTGACCAATAAGAAAAAATTCTACTCCATTTTTTTTTAAAAAAATATCGGAGCCCTACAAAACGGTCCCGGTTTATGGAAATTCCAGAGGGGTGTCAAAATGTCAGGAAAATGAGCGGGTGCAGAGAAGGGCGGAATAAAGTGGACACTGAACAGCTACAGGCTTAACGCAGAGGCCATGGGGAAAAAAAAAAAAGTGGAGGTACTATCAAGAAAGTCGAGAACATCAACTGGTCCAAAGCACTGAAATCACTGGTCGCTGATGCAATTGCGCTGATGTCCATTGCCTCCCAAGATTTGCAGCTAAAACTAGACCAGCGCGAAAAGTTGCTGGGACGGGCGTCTGCGACATTGATAAGAATGTTCCACCATTTTGAAAATAAGGTCTGACTTTAGGAGATGCTTCTTCTGATCTGTAAGATATTCCCTGAAAGTTACTGCACTAGATAGTAGATACAACCGCGGATAAACAACGTCAGAAAGAAATCTTGTGACGAGAGAAGACTAAAAGGTGGAATTGCTATTTCACAGATGTTTCCCAGTCAAAGATTGGAAACGGAGGTAAAAGTCAAGCATAGAGTCGATGAATCGACCACGCTTACTGACCATTGGGTAAACTGACAGGAACGAACCTTCCCAAAACCTGTCTAGAACCCAGGAAAGCAAGCCTAACAAAGCACTGAAAAAGAGGACAATTAACGGCAGTCTTAGTAAAATACTTGAAAAAATAAGCCAATTACTAAAACACCCAGATGAATCAACGATGGGATTTGATGTATACTGCTCTAAACCCAACAGTATTGTAGTATAATGCACTGTAAAAGGAGTTTTCAAGAAACATGAAAAGCAATGTCTGAAACCTGTACAAGCTAATGAGCCTGTCAATTAAAATCGCTTCTAGAGCAGAGCCACCATTCAGCATAAGTTCAGCACTCGGTATACATCATGCAACGATCAGCAAATGTTTAAATTCCAGCTGAACTGATCAACCCATTCAGGCAGAAACATCACATGGCAACATAATTGCTCAGAGCGTTGAAACAACATATCCTGAAGGCACCAGCAAGCAGTACATGGACGACAAATAAGTCGCAGCACGAAGAAAATGTACCTCTCTATGTAGTGAGAAAAGGAGGCAGGTTCCTAGATTTCATCCCAAGCACTGACGCTTGGGTGTCCGGGAAGTATTTCGCCCCCGGGAGCTCTGTCACCGTGCCATCCTTGTTGACGGTGATCGGGTACCTAAGCAGATGCCCTGGTAGGTCAGCTTCAAGGTTGTCACTAGCATAGTGGTCCCAATACTCATCAGCCATCTTGTTAACTCTTTGAACACACTCCAGACTCTCTGGGTTAAGAAAATTGTCATGCAGCATGCCGAGATGCTCGTACCACAGTGACATCCGGAAGCCATGGACCTGCCCTCTGGCGACCTGGCCTTTGATGTTCAGGTGGCATGGCTGGTACGCGCCCATGGCGATCTCAGAGTCCCTGCCCCCATCCATCGAACGCTGGTTGATGTTGGCAGATCCGACAATAATGTACTCGTCGTCCACTGGGGGAAAAAAACAGAGTAGATTACATGTCAGTGAACAGCTCTGCACTTGAACCACATAGAGGATGCCATGAGAGTGTAGTAAATAAGGAATTGAAATAAGCCTAGGTACAATGTCAGGTATGTACTGAAAGCAAAAATGGTGCCGTGCCTATGTTCAGTCCTGAAACTCAAATGTTCACAGATGATGAATCCGAAATGTCCAATTTGAACTGTCCTGTGCAAATGCTTTCAATGACAAAAGGTATTGGTACCTGTATAAGTAGTGCTAGAAACATTGGAAAATTGAAATGTGCAATATGCCAAAGTATGGTAAGCTAACCCAAATAATTTTTCTTGGCTGCGTAATCAAACAGTAAAGCTGAATTTCCAGACTAAAGGGGTTTTATTAAGCATTGCATCTGGGGCATACCAATCATCATCTTGGAGTGAACATAGATCATGAAGCGCCGTGCTTTCTGTGCCCGAGCGTAGTCTGTCCCATCCAATGGACGAGCAGATGGTTCATACTCGCCACTCATCTTCACCTCTCTGTTCGCCAAGCAGAAGAATGTAAGGTAATCCCTCGGGTTCGCATCGATCTTCCTTGCCTCAAGTGCAATTGAAATGTCATTATACATCATCTCCATCGTCCTCCTCTGCCAGTCCAGTATTGCCTGCACAGATCCACCAGCAGGAGGGCCTTCAGGCCACATTGGCAGCACCACATACACAGCAAAGCGTTCACCAGCCTCAATTTTGCTCACAATCTTCAGTGAGATTTCTCGGGGGATCAGATGCAATGCTTCAATCTCCTGTGGCCTTATGCCATCTGCTTTCCATCCGAAAGAGCTGCCGAGGAAGTATTGGTTCTCAATGTAAATGAAGTTCTTGGCGCGGCGTATGGCGTGGATGTAAGCATCCTGGATGCTCCTGTCAAGGACGTTGTTCTTGCCACTGACAAGACCAGCTCGAGCAGCCCCTTCCGGGGTGTTTGGGAAGCCGAAGCACGCTCCACCGTCAATAGACCGGAAGAGCTGAACATTCCATGACTCCTGGTCGTCAGGAAACATTACAGGCGATGGCGGTATGATCAGGTCCGCCATGGCTTTTAGGTCGACAAGGCCATTGATGCCGCCTCCTTGCTTCCTCCACCTCTGCTCAAAGTTGTGGAGCACATCCCACGCTGCAGGGCCTTCGATCTTGGAGTGAATGTCATGCCACGGTTCCCTGGGCCCGCCCTTGTCGATGGATGCAGCTTCTAGGTTGGGCTGATGGAAGTCCTTGTGGTGCGCTGTGTCCAGCGTCCGGAACAAGGAGTGGAACTGCGTGTCATTGCGTCCATCGCACAGATCAAGGCCGCCTACAAAGCTGACAATACGACGGCGGTCACTGTGCCTCACCGGCATTTCATGGTCGACGATAACGGTCTTCTGATGGTGGGTGATCATGTAGGCGATCTGCGCGCCCATGACGGCACTCCTGCCGGCATCTGGGTTGCGGGGGCAGAGGACGCACTGCACGTGGCTGCCGCGGAAGTACTCCGCGGTCTCGGCGTCGTGTGTCTGCATGAATCCCCACTTCATGCCGAGGGACTCGACGGAGGTGCGGTCGTCCCACACCAGCATGAGCACTCGCACGCCCTCGCTCGCCTTGCGCTTGAGGAGCTCACCGAGGGTGACGTCACCACCGGGGCGCTGCCGGGCGCCGTCCCGCATCAGCGTGATCTCCGTGTACACCGACCAGCCGGTGATGTAAATGAGGTGGCGGGCGTCGCAGATCGCGTCGAACACGTCCTCCCAGCACCTGCCCTGCCGGTAGCTCCGGCCGCCGGCGAGCGGGATCCTGGGCGCGAACGCGTCGGGCGTGTGCGCGTCCTGGTACAGCGTGACCCTGCATCCGGACCGCTGCGAGAAGAAGGTGTACGGCACGCCGGGGTTCCGCGCGCCGCCGACGCCCCCGCCCCAGCCGCGGCGGTCGGCCGCCACGTCGCGGAACAGCAGGCGCACCCGGATCTTGGCCTTGTGCGGGAGCGGCCTCTTGGCGACATCCAGGACGTCGAGCCAGCGGTCGACCTCACGGCCGGCCAGGAGGTCCCCGACGGGGAGGTACGCGCGGCCGATGAGCGTGGCGCTGATGGCCTGCGCCGCCTTGACGGAGAAGACGACGTCGGACGCGAAGTGCGCGCAGTAGACGTGGAACTCCTCGTACCAGCGCGGGTTCACCGGGTCGCCGGAGATGACCCGCGTCCGGGCCACGCGCGCCTTGCCGAGGTCCACCGTCGCGTAGAGCTGCGTCGCGCCCTGGCCGACGCCCAGCGTGTCCTCGAACCCCTCCACGAACTGCACGCATCAGACACGGCGCGAGATTGTTGGACTTGGATTGGATCCCCGCGAAGCAGAGCAAGGAAGGGAAGCGGCGCTGGCGGAGCACGGCACGCCGCAAAAATCGTTTATTTTCACCGGTGGGAGTAATACCGAGGGCAGTAAAAGCTCCTACTGACGAGGTGAGATTCCCATGAATGGGTTCGATTTGCTTCCACCAGGGCGGGCCTAAAGGGTATACAGTGAAGTTCCTTCCTTACCTTGCGGAAGATGCTGGGCGCGCCGCCTGAGGCGCGGGAGGGGTTGGTGAGGTGGTCGGCCTCGAGGATGGTCACGTCGAGGGTGCCGTGCAGCAGGTGGTGCGCCATGGCCGCGCCGCCTGCTCAGCTCGCCCGCCGGTTGGCGCAAGACGCAGCCCTGCGAGAAATTCTCAGGCTTCTTCAGGACGGAGGAAACAATGCGCCAAAAGCCGATAAGTGGCCGAGTCTTGTCCGCTTTAGGGCAAAAGGGAGAAAATGTGCAGGCGTGAGGCTTGTGAAACGAATCGAAGAAGGTCGCAAGCCACGAAATGAACCTGGAGATTCGGACACGAACCGAGCCGCGCCGCGGCAAACCTGGCAGGAAATTAAGATGAAACAAAATGGCAAGCGATGACTGCAAGAGATTTTATCGGAGGAAATTCGGTGAGACGGTGGTGCGGAATCGCATGAGAAATGCGAGCTGCTGGTCAGAGCACCCACCATGGACGCTCACTTGCCCCCGCGCTACTCCTATAGCACACTACAGCCAGCAGGACGACGTGTGGGGATCAAGGCGCGCGTGGCCTTTGTGTAGCGATCATCACATGCCGTCAGTGGAGACCCCGCCGCGGCGTGCTCGTGGACGAGAATTGAAAAAGATGCTTCAAACCAGAGCGAAGAACAGACAAAAGGTCACAGTGCACAGCGTCAAGTCCGAGCTCACATGGAAATGATGCGCGCGCGCACGTATACAAATGGCACCAGTGGGCTTTGATAATTGCATAGCAGTAGATCTAAACTTTACTGAACATGTGCAAGGCTCTGGTAAGACCCACACTCCCAAGTTGACCATCAAGTCAATGAGAGGAGTAGACGGTACTCCTGCACTGAAGCAATTCGGATTTCTGAAGATTTTAAGAAGCTAGCCTAAGCTAGGGGACTATAGATTATTTTGAAAATTACCTTGAAAAGATAAGATGCAAAAGCTAAGCCAATGTACAAATTGAAAATACCTGTCAAGTCGGACCAAGCTTTATAAAATGCGGAGACGTATCGTGGATTGCGAATCGGCTCGATGCCAAGGTTTGTGGAGTGACGCCTGCAACAGTCCAGCTAAAAACCTATTAAAAGGTCATTTGACATTCGTGGCAGGTAATTTCACCTGTAAGAGAGCCGTCGTTGCGCCTCGTGATTGTCGCTGAGAAACGAAAACAGGCCGGCTAAAGCTCGGTTTTCACGAGATTGGATCTGCATCGTCAGTTTGGCGTAAAGAATGATTTGATAAGTGCGTTTAGCAAGGTTCTGGCCGACACAGACCACGCACCTTGCTTATAACGACGAGCACAAACAGCCAGTGCAAGCGTTAGTGCTGGCACATCGGGTGAGTGCCACCAAGTGAGTGAGGTGACGAAAGGCAAGCGTCTGGAAAGAAAATGAAAGCGAGGCAGGCCATTCAGATTCCCACAATCCACGAGTCAAAGACACCATGAATGTGGACTACGTTGCTCCATTGCGAAAAGATCGAAGGCCCAACGAAGTGATCTGGGCTTAAGGATCGTGAGTTGCCAAAGATGCCCAGCTCAAGTCAAACAGAGGAAAGAATAATATTGGGCCTCTTAGATTCCTAAATCATAGAGCCCAAGGCCTGAATCGACTACTTGAAAAGGGAAGTGTTTTGTACCGATTCCGCGGCTGCTCCTGTGTCCAGCCTTTGCGGAAGCTCGGTGACATGAACATCCTTGTTCCAACGAGGATTCAGCTTCCTTGAAACCCTTGACGATGAGGGCGCTGTCGTGATCGCCGTCGTCACAGGACCTTTGTGACCGTAACAGGAGTAGAGATCCGGTACCTACATGGGCATAGTGAGTTGAGTTCGGCTGACAGACTACATCCCCACGTCCAATTTACTTTAGGCCTATACCAGTGATGCCACAATGGCCCATTGCATGTAAAGCATTGATTCGGCAGCTGTATCCGCTGCGTATTTTCTCATAACAGCAGATGGTCCAGCTTCTGTTTCTTCGTTTCTTGGCGTGGCCGGCACCTCTGGTTTAATTTGGGCACAAGCTCAAGAAAACAGAGCCTTGACCCTGATCTTATAACCATGTACGCACTAGCTGATATTTATAATCGGAGTAATATATTTAGGTAAATACATTTAAGACTGAGATCACGGGAAGGGTTCACGTTACAAGAACAGTTCACAAAACAAACGACGTCATCTCGTGGACCATGACTTGTCCCAAGAATCAGAATATAGAGGCGCGAGAAAGTCCACACGCCCGAGAGCTCACCATGTTCCGTGGTGGAGACGGCCGGAGCGAGCGGAGGTGCCGTTGAGTTCTCACACCACAGTCACTGAGTCACTGGCCACGTTCCCGTGTCGCACAAGCGCGTGGCAGCAGCAATGAGCAATACCCGTGCACGCATGTCGCCGCTAGCTGCAGGCTCCGCTTTGCTCGTTTTGGCTGTTTAGCCAGCCCGGCCGCACCAGGGCAGCCGAGGAGGCGAAGCGCCTGACGATTCGATCATAGGTAGAGTAGCTCTTTTTCTCGCGAAAATGAAACGTTCACCACTCCATGACTCGTGTGGCACAAATACTCCTATAGAAGATGATCAGACAAGGGGATACAGCTCCGCTTGAACGGGTCAGAACGCTCCTGTCCAAAGAGCAGGGCATCTGACCTGCCCTGTATGTTCGGTTCAGAACTGGAGTACTACGCCTAGTTGAGGCCAACCTACAGAGCATGAGCGACGCAACAAGTCTACAGAATTCTATACGGGTGGTCAGACCTTGTAACCACCGTGCGACAACTCAATTATTGTGCCCAGCCACCCCGCGCAACGTGGTGCCATTTCCCATGCCGTGGCTTCAGTGTCCCCCCTACCACAATTGAGCTGAGCTGAGCTCGTCGCACATGATCAGACTCCCGCTTGGACTTGCGGTCTTACAACGTGCACGGCAAGCGTCTGAACAAGGCGAGAAACGCCATGGACCAGCCTACCCGGCGGGATCAGTGGTTCCCACACACCTAATCAATCATAACCTCTAGACTTAGCACACGACCTAAAAATCGATCAAGCTGGGGCAACACACTTGCGGCAACACAACACTGAACCTTACAATCTTACTATGCGCCAGCCGATCGCAGCTGCCGACGCGAATCTGAACAAACACTGCGCATGCCGACCGCTAAGGAAACCACTGTATTGCTCTCCGTCGCGTGATGACGACCGGCCGGCGCGGCGAATGCGACGGGCGATCGAGGACGCCCCAGGCCACCGGCTCCCATGCTCCCCTCCAATTCGTCCGTGAATCCTCTCTAACATGAATGCAACGCATGGACGTGCACGTACGTCACCGTCCTTTTGGACAGCGAGATAAGTCGATGAGGCTGACCACTTACCAAGAAGAAAATTGCCCACGTACTCGCGTCTTTAATTGAAAGAGAAGCTAGGTAGCTCATGCCTCCATCTGTGTGGACGCCTCACCTCGTCGCACGCGATTGGCGGTCGGCCTGGACCTCGTCGCGGCAAGCAGAGGATAAATCCATGCAAGGATGTCCATCAGTGATCAGTTCCATGATCATCCGCTAGAGATTCAGCGACTGCTAGCTTGTTGTCACAACTTCTCGAGACTGCTTGTAGCTGTCGGTCCAGAGACTCCAGACCTTCTGCAAACATACAGCTCCAGTTAATCGATCAGTAAGGATGATTCGGACCCGAGCAACAATAATGGCGATGGAAAACAATTTTAAGAAAACAAAAGCTATATAACCCAAAAACCCCCAATTTTAACAAGTGTACCAAGTGTCGACAGTGCAAAGGGTGGCGGCAGTCGCAGAGTCCTAGTAGTGAGTGAGCAGTGGCGAAGCTAGGATCGAAAACACCCTGGTGCACAACCTCAAATGCATCAAAATATATTAGATTTTCAAATAATTCTTCTCTAATTACCCTTGGAAACTCATTTAGACCCTGGTGCCAGTGCACCAGAGAGAGCAAACGTGGCTTCGACAATGTAAGTGAGTGAGGCAGTGAGTGAGTGGAGTTTCGTGCTGACCATGCACGAGAAAGCCCCGGTTTCAGTTAATACGGGCTGCTTAAAAGTCAGTAAAACCAGTAGCTTTATTGCCCTGTCTCTAAACCTGCCCCTCCCGCCAGGACGGATGCTTCTAGAGAGAGCTCAGTCAGTGCGAGTACCAACCAGCATGGCAAAACTACTCTTCACCGTAGACTATGTTGCTTGAGTGCTAAGCACGGGACGACCGCAAGGATAAATTGAGGATTAACAAGGAGTAGTAAAGTTCAGGAAGTTGCCAGCCAACTACTCGAGCTTATTGACAGTTGTAACAGGGAGGTGTGCATCCTTTCTAAAGAGAACAGATCAATGTCCACTGTGGTACCTGTTGGGGACTTTATTCACTTCTCTCTGGCGTAGATGGATCTGATCCTTGGTTCCCTGTAAGGAACGCCGGCCAGCTCGGCTGCGATCCCCCCATCTACGTACAAAAAACGGCAACATGCAGAAAATAAGATTAATACATTACTCCACTATCTGTTTTTGTGAAGATAAGAAAGCATATGAAGAAATTTGCCGCAGCGGCTCGTTCTACAGTGCCCTGCTATGTGTAGATTGGCAAGGAAGAGTATAGCAACAGTACAGCGGAGTAAGAAGTACTACTGTAGTAGTACTTGACTGGTACGACGAGTGTGTTTACTGCTCACCTTTAACCAATTTTACGCGACAGACATGGCCTGACAGCCCAGGACAGCCAACCACCGCCCCGACCTGCATGCACTTTCCATGGAAGAGCAGCTCGTGCGTTTACGGCGAAAGATCCGAGCGAGCAGCTGCAGCAGCAGAAGGTTCCATCTGCCAAGAACTCACTGACACACGTATCCGAGTGGAGCCGAGCCGTAAAAGTACCCGGTGCTCATTGAATCCCCCGGGCCCGGGTTGGCTGGCCGCTGGACAAGGGCAAAGGCTACGCCTTTGATCCGGCCTTCGACTTTTTACACAGGTCCTGTTGCCATGGACGGATGATTGGGTGAGTGCCTGCCTGCCTGACTGACTGGCTGATTGGTTGCCTCGTGGGTTATGGATGCATGGAGTGGATGGCAAAATTATTGCCGGCCAACAGCTCCGCTGCTCGTGCGTAGACGGCGTCGACCCTTGGACCTAGGTGAAGAGAACCTCTCGTGCGTGTGATGGAGTCGTGATTGATCGTAGTTAGCCTTTGTGCTTAACTGCTTCCTTTACCATGCCAATCATCTTCAGTTCTGTTGTTGAGCAGTGCATGGTACAAATGGTGCCTTCACTTTCCAGCCTCTTTCAGTCTTCAAGTCACGTCTGCAGCATGAAAATCTACAGTCAAAATCAAAATGCTACTACTCTGTTGAAGAAGATTGAATTGGACTGAGCATGCAGTGAGTGAAACTGGCAACCAGCTAGTGATAGTTAACCAACTAGAGCGGGGATAGATGAAGATCACCGCCTAAACGCATAGATCAGCTAAGGTCATGGTTCGGATCACTGAGGGCTAGGCTCCAGCCGTCCAGCAACATCATAAATGAGGTCGCCAAGGGCGTCGGTGAGGGAGTTTATTACCAGTGTCCTGGCAGCAGAGGGTGGTTATGCCACCCGCTACAGTTCACCGACAGCGCAGCGGACCCGACTCATCTTCTTCATTTTCCTTCCTCCTGTTTTCCCTCCCCACCACACCAAGATTCGTCGACTGTTGGTTTTATTTTAACCTATCCTTCCCACTAGTCCTTCAGTTTAATCCCCTCTTTACCCACGTATAGAGAACCCACATCAGCACCAACCTTCATGGATTGCTCTCTAAGTTAGTAATGGTAATTCATCAGCGTGAAGGTCACAGGAACTATGATAGAAATCTTACTGTGACGACCTCAAAAGTCCAAGCTGAGCACAACTAGCGTGCAGCATTGAGGCCCCGGTCTGCAACTGTGGAAAGAAGCCAATGCCACTGGCAGATACGAGGAACGCAAGACAAAAGTACCTGTCCCAGTTACCGACCACCACCCCAACAATCTGTTCGATCTCACGCACACGCACGCACGCACAACTGGGCCATATATGTGTGGATCTATCCATCCATCATCCAACCACAATTAACACTGCACTGGGGGCGCAAGTACAGGGGTTGGGTAGTTTATATTCACCGGCCAGGAGGGAACCAGAGCATTACTCCTCCCCACACACGCCCTACTGCGGAGGCACTCACTCGCGCACTGCCTGCCCAGAGCTCATTCCCTCTCTTCCCTCAGCAGGGCCTGCCTTCTCTGTCCTTCCCTGGCGGAGAATCTGCAGGCCTTGCCCCCCAGCAGAGCAGAGGATCAGCATGGTGCAATCAAAGAAGTTCCGCGGCGTCAGACAGCGCCACTGGGGTTCATGGGTCTCCGAGATCAGGCACCCTCTACTGTAAGCTCACAGCTCGTCTAGCTATACCACACTATACCAACGTCTTGAAAGATAGTACATTTCTGGTTTCCTAGTTCGTATAGCTTTGTTTCGTTTTCATGCTAGTGATGTTCGAGTGGAAATGCATGCATTCATAAACCGATTGCGACGTGGTGTTGTTGAATGCAGTAAGAGGAGGGTGTGGTTGGGCACCTTCGAGACGGCGGAGGAGGCGGCGCGGGCGTACGACGAAGCAGCAGTCCTGATGAGCGGCCGCAACGCCAAGACCAACTTCCCCGTCCCGAGAAGCGCCACCGGGGAGCTCGCCCCGGTGCCGGCGGCGCGCGACTCC
>BCLG01003172.1:0-11952 GCA_001602295.1 Zoysia matrella
TCCCTGTCGCCGCTGTTCCTGAACGACGTCACCGCCTGCTGGCTCGTCAACATGGCGGCGCTGGAGGCGAGCACCGCCGCGAGCTGGGACAAGGACGGCTTCGTCGTGAGCTCGTACCTGTCCGTGGTCTCCATGCTCATGGACAGGGAGGAAGACGTGCACCAGCTCCGAGGCAAGGGCGTGCTGCGGAGCTTCTTCATCAACACGCAAACGCTGGCGTTCTTCAAGGACCTCGGCCGGCACCTCCGCCTGGGCGGCCGCTACGTCGTCGTCCTGGAGCAGATCGAGGCGTACAAGCGCAACAGGGCGCCGGTCATCGCCATCCATAGGTTCCTGTACCAGAACTCCAAGATCATCGCCGCGGTCTTATCCATCGCGGGTGTGATGATCGGTATCTTTAAGGCACTTCTTGCAATCAAAGACTAGCTGCCTTGCTTTGCTCCTTGCCTTATTGTAGTACTTTCGATCAGCTTTTCAAAAATTCAACAGTGTGAAATTATACTATGTCCCAGCCTCCATTTGGTAGGTGGTTTTTCAAATGCTTGTTATTTCCTACTTTGATTGTTAGGTTTATTAAAAAGTATTTTTATATTAGACAGATTTTAAAATAGACCCAAATGAATATGGACCATTCCTTTACATTAATCTCGAAGCTTAAATTATTTTTTTAGAGGTAAAAGTTTTTTAATAGTTATTAATTGCTAAATAATTCAATATGAAAAGTTATTAGTGAATTTTGGCAGGTGATGGTAATCAGAGGCATGTTTTCTTATATAAATCAACGGTTGAGATCAAATTCATGTCTTACCTTTTAGGAGGTGAAATAACATCACTTGGTCTATTTTAAAAGAGCTCTTATATTATAACAGAAATCACATTAGAAATGGTAAGAATTCATCTAAATAACCAGATACTCCCTTCGTTTTTAAATTGATGTCACCGTTGACTTTTACAATCAACTTTGACCATTTGTCTTATTCAAAAATTTTGCTCGAATGTGTAAAATTTTAAGTTGTGATTCAAATAACTGTAATGATAATTTAAATTATATCAAAATATATGAAGTTTATCAAAAAAAAATTGAATAAAACGAATGGTCAAAGTTGAATTTAAAAATCAACGATGACATCAATTAAAAAACAGAGTGAGTATATTTTACAGCACGACACAACAACAGCAAATAGAGAATCAGCCACCTCAAACTGTACCGGTATATCTCAATGTCACAAACTATACATCCAGATCCAATGACCGTGATTCTCCTCCAGTCTATGCAAGAAAAGTGAACGCGCGTTCGCAAGAATTGAAGCGAAGCTCACAAAAAGGGCAGGATGCAAGTACTGTTACTCAGGATTGTGTTCAGCTTTCTAGCTCATTATGAGCTAATCATATATGAACAAATTTAAATACCCAGTAATATACCTCCTAGAGGCTAGAAGTCAACTGCTAAAGATACATAATATACACATTACAAGAACAAGTGCAAAAGCGCAACGAGCACTTTGAAATTTAGGGGCTATGTGAGATATTATCGAGTTTAGACCAAGGTGCATAGGTCATCATCAACGAAGGAATTCGATCACTTGAAGCACCCTAGTCTCCTGGTATGCATGATACGGCTGCAACTGCAACAACGAAAAAGAAAAATGTTATTGTACTCTGTACAAAGTTACATGAAAGCGTGTAGTATTTTTATTTTGACTTGGAGAGTAGTTCCGCAAAAATGCAAGTTCGCATCCCGCAAACAATTTCAAGATATGACTACTAATGAAGCAAAGAGACCTTTGTACAATAATATGAGCACATTTTGAGGAGTGTAAAGGAGAAATTTCCTGATTTTTTTTTCTTTTGACAGCTTATTGCAAACTGACAGTTCAGTTGGATGCAAAGCTAGAATATTAATGTATATTCTCTTTTCTAAAAAAAAAAAGTTGCCCTGTATACAAAGGCCCACAATTTGCCCGCCGATGGAAGCTTAACATCCATAGAACCACGAGTTAATTCTACATAGCAAAAATGACCTCACAAGCACTGTCTCGAGTACATGCTGAATTCAAGATGTGCTCGAGACAGTGCTTGTGAGATCATTTTTGCTATGTAGAATTATGCATAATAGAAGTTTTGCATTGGGAAAATAACAAGTGTGTACTGTATTTAAAAACAGTTGCTATCTTGGGTCAAACATATACTGAGAAGTTCTACTCACAATATTGAACATCCTCGCCGTGCTTTCTTCTTCTTCCTTTCCCTCTGCTTTGTGGCAGGCTTGATTACCACCTTGATTGCAGCATCAAACACAGCTTTCACGTTCTACAAAATAGAAAAATAATTTGATGTCAACAAATGCATCCACTATACAGCAATAATGGTAAAAAAAGGCAATTCTTCAGAGACTGAAAAAAGGTACAAAATACCATCAGGAAGTGCATAAGAGAAATTGACCTGCTGAGTTTTTGAGCTGCACTCGATATAACAGGTGGCGCCGATTTGCTTGTGCAGTTCCTCCCCCTGAAAGGTGAGTTGGAAAGGAAAGCACAGAACTGTAAGTAGACATGGACAATTCAGTAACTATAACTCATCCGTTTTCATTAAAAAAAAAAGAAATTCAGTGTATGTACAAAAATTAATTAAGACCTGTGCTGTAGTGACAGGTACTGCACCAGGATGGTCAAGCAGGTACTGCTTATCTTCACGAAGATCTGTATACAATGTTATACGATAAGGAGTGTAATAACAAATGTGAAACAGGGCACATCGCACAATGAAGATGTGGACAAAAAATTCACTATTACTATTGTCATGTATACTTAAATACTATGCTGGCATTTGACAATACAAAGTAGTTATTTTATCCTAGATGATACAAACATGGAACCAAGCAGTAGTATCACTCTCTTATTCAATGAAGACCCTCTACTGGAAATCTGAAACTTGAAAAGATGAAGCTATACTTCCAACAAAGACCGCTATAGGGTACAAAAATAAAGTAGGTCAGCTATATATGAAGAAAATGATGTATACCAAACGAATTATTTGCTGGAAAGGATATGGTGCAGGACCACCAAACAGAGCAGTTAGCCGATGATTTATTGGAGACGGTGACGAATGTAATTCCCAGATATGTGTATTGATTATTGCATCAACATAATATTCTTACTAAACTGAGTGTTCCATATGTTTTCGAATGATTGATTAATAAACAGTATAATATTTCTGTCAGCATTCATTATCTTTACTAGAGAATGAAACGAAGACTCCAGGAGCAGGTTCCTCAAAACTCTTGCCTAAGTCTAGTTTTGTCCTTCTTTGTTACTTCTTTTCCTGAGCATTTTAAACACGAACCAAATGCAAAAATTGAGAACAAACTACAAATCAGCCCATAAAAATGACCAATGCCTGGTCAAACTAAAAGCTAACAGCGTCCTAAAAAAGGACAAATACAGACCGGTCAAAAAGAAAAAGGGCAAATACAGATATGTCCTAAACACCAGCCAAGGTGTTAGAGCAGGATGTGCGTCCCAAGTCCCACCAATCTCAGTATCTGACAAATAAAGATGCAACTAATAGTAGGAAGCATGCTTACTGTTATACTACGACTCACCCGATTTTGTCCCAGCCAGCACAATGGGCACGCCGGGAGCGTAATGCTGAAGTTCCGGTCGCCACTGAAAAGAGAACATGGAACGTTACTAAAATACAAAATGAAAATGAGGATGTGCATCTATACTTCATCTGGAACAAGTAACAGATAGGTTATGAACAGCGATTGAATTTTTGAACCCTTGACTCTAATCTGCAATAGGAAACGAACCTTCTTCATAACGTTCTCGTAGCTAGCCCGGCTGACAAGCGAGAAGGCGAGCACGAACACATCAGCTCCGCGGTAGCTCAGTGGCCTCAATCTGTTGTAGTCTTCCTGCCCTGCAGACGTCCAGAGTCTCAAAATCACCAAGAGTAATCAAAGATCATAAACAAAGAAGTAAACAGAGTCTCTGAAAATACCTGCAGTGTCCCAGAGGCCCAAGTTCACAGTGGTGCCGTCGACCACCACGTTTGCGCTGAAATTGTCGAACACAGTGGGTATGTAATCCTGCGACACGACAGCACCAAGCAGAAGGTAATTTGCAAGTTGAAATTGTAGTGTAGGAATAGAGGTTTTGTTAGGCTTCAAAGATACAAATATCCTGTTCTTGTCTCTGAAAATACTAGAAAACGGTTTCTAAGAACTATGGAGCGCGAATCCAAGACGAAATCGAGCAAAGAAGCAGGATTGGGGAGCTTTCAAACACCCAAAGATCCAAAGAAACCCAGCATCGTAACCATAAGAAATGGACGGGAACAGATGGATAAGGAGCATTTTACAGTGGGGAACTTGTTGCTGGTGTAGCAGATGAGCATGCAGGTCTTGCCCACGGCGCCGTCCCCGACCGTGACGCACTTGATGAACCGGGATGCGCTGGACGCCATGGCCGAGCGGGAGGGCTTCTGGCGAGCAAGCAGACGAATGCACGGGACGCGGTGTGAGGAGCGTGTTCTCGCTCTTGTGATGTTTGGTGCCGCTGTGGCTTCTTGATGAAGCGAAGGTCGGACAGAGTGAGGGAGGAGGGAAGAGAGATGGGATGGGTCACATGCTTTGCTTGCTTCCTCTCTCTATATCTGCCTTCTCTGACGTCTCTGACTGACCATTCCCACTGCTCCTTGCTAGAGTGCCATCACAGTCGCCTTTTTATCTTGCTGTCCTGGTGTTGCCTCTGTTTCAGTGTTCAGACAATGGCGTACTAAGGATCTGATCCTCTCCAGTTCACAGAGTCGGGTCCAACTTATTAACCTGGGACTAAGAACTGTTTAAGCTGTTTGACTCGGGACGGTCTACTATGCTTTTTGGCCGTTTGATGGTGTGAGAATCTGAAACCCGTGACGGCTGCGATTGAGTGAATTCAGTTGATACCATGTCCCTTTCTTTCAGCTCAGATCACATTTTGGAGGATGGAGTTTTCCACCCTATGGTACTCATAAATTCCAAGAAGATACAAGTGCACATACTTTTTGGGCGTCTAGTGTTCAAATAGTGGCAATCCTTTCTGCTCAATGATCATTTCTCGCCAGGCATTCCCTTTATGAGCTTGACGGTGGTGCTATAATGGTTGAGATCCTCAGAGGCAGACTTGCTTCATGAGGACTGATGATACTTTATGACACTTATCCCGCAGCCCGCCTGGAACGCCAGATGACAATTATCCCAGCTCTTTTAGCATATTAGCGCTCAACTTTATGACACAGTGGCCGCATGCATGGCATCGGCAGCGGCACTGCATCGTGGGCGGCGGTGCGCGTATCGGCGTATGGCAGCTTCACGTGGCGGCCGGCGGCGCTGCGCGCGGGCCTCACGCCGCGTGTGGCGAGGCGACGCGCGAGCACGGACGCGCACCCAGGCGTGTCGTGCGCCGTCCTGTCCTGAAGTCCTGCCCATCACCAGGCGTCCTGGCGTGGCGCGGCGCGGCGCCAGTGCCGTGCTGGTGGTGTAAGTAATAACAGTGGGTGCACGGTGCACCTGCATCTCTGGAGCTTGCTCTGCGTCGACAATCCCTGCCTGTGCTCACGCCAAGCCAAGAAGATGATGTTTTCGGCCATAATCCAGATTGTTACAGCACACTGCGAAGCCCTGCCGGCTCTAACTCACATAACGCAAGCGTTTTTCTATCCCTAACACATCGTGCCAGATCGAGCTGGAGGATCGGCCAATGCCCAATGATGGAGCACACAGGAAGCCTACGTAGAGACCAAGCATTGCTCTACCGGTCAGCAATTTGTACAAAATTTGGAGCGAACGCGACTGGAAGGAAAGGGATGGGAATCGCGCGGCGCAGAGACGCACAAGCGTGGTGGATTTGCTTCCGAACGAAGCGATACATGGAGCGCGCGAGGAAAAGTTCGGCAAAAGAGACGTGTCGAGGGGTCGAAGCAAATCCCCGCTTTCCCTTCAGCTCGAAGCCAGGCTCTCTCGCAGCAAATGGACATGGCAACAACTGAGGACAAGGAATCGATAGCTCGACAGGATACGTCACATCAATGCAAACAAAAATGTTGGTGGCAAAGGCGCTTCAAGATACGCTTTTGCCGAGGGGAAAACTTTTAAGTACTTCACACAACATGTAAATGATGATACGGGAGAGTATGGTCATTCGATCAAGCAGACGACTTAAGTATCGCCAAACCAAACAAGTCAAATGGGAATTTGCATCGTTACTCAGTATGACTGTTTTCTGATGTGGATTTCAATAAACAAAATACGTGCAAAACTTAGTATTTTTATCCATCCTACCGTTTCCCAATAGCTCCACGTGCTATCCAATCTAATCAATCTATCGTACCATTTTCTTTGGTGTAGCCAGGCTGCATTCCCCTCTTCAAAATCCAGAACACCAGTAGCACTGGAATTCCTGCAGCGCCTCACATAGAATGCGAGCTGTATTGATCAAGTACGTCCCAGTCCCAGCTCCGACATAACAGCATCTATCTTGCCGTCTTCAGGTCTTCAGATCTTCTGACATGGATGAAGGTATGCAATGTGTTGTCAAAATGTCCTGAGTTGCATTCTTTGCCTTTTTTGTCTCCAGGACAACAACCTGCCAGATGATAAACATAAGCATTAAACGAAAGGATGGCATATTCCAGTATAAAAACAGGGGAACAAGAAAAAGGGCACCAAGCTTTTGTTTGCGTGCTAGATACCTGATCATATTCCAAATCAAATTTCACGAACTCCTCATTGCACTGTTCCACCATGGTTGCTAGGTGCTTCAGGTTTTTAACTGGTGTGCCATTGAAGGAAAGAACCTATATACGCGCGCACACAAAAAAGAAGAAGAGAAAACCATATTACAAATATAAAAGTGCCCCAAAAATCAAACAATAACCTCATAAAATTAGTTATTATTACCTGAATATTGACAATCTCTTCGTAACCTATATTTATATCTGCCACAAGCACCTGAAAGTTACATCAGAAAACCAAGTAAGCACCCGATGCAACAGAAGCTCCAATGGAAAACGACATGGACAAGCTAGAACATTGTAAATGAAAGTTTTGAGACGAGACCTGCGACACCACAACAAGCTGTTCATCAGGTGACTGGGCCATTGCATGTAAGTGCTTGTCCAACAACTTGACTGGGGCATCATATTCATAGTCTTTGCCATACTGCCAGACAGCACTGTAGTTAGTCATGGATTTAAAAAATTTAAACAACGACACTGAGACAATTTGCACAGGACATTGCAAAAGTAAAAACAAAATCCTGGGAAATAGTGAAGAATTTTGGTGACGTACATATGCCCAGCCCACAAACAGATTTTGTCAACATTTTAACTATATTTGAATATAGCCAAATCATATATAAGGAACAAACCTCTAGAGCATAACTGACCAATAATTTAAATGATTATAGATGGCCATTGGCAGTCAGTGAAACTGAAATCACTTTTAAAAACTGAGGAAAGAATGCACATGATACATGGACTCAACACAGCCATCAAGGATTTCAACAAAATCATAACGAGCATGCAGTTCTGAACATAACATCTGACAGCCAAATAAGAATTTACTATCTTAAACGTTATCTCATACCTAACTGAAAGACATGACAAAAACATACCTCAGATCGAAGATATGGAACAGATACAGCAGTAAAAACAAAGCCAGCTACAATGTAATATGATGGTGGTCTTCCTTTTATATGAGCTGGAATAAGTCTTTTGTGGGTCGCCAACTTTATGTTGAATTCACGGATTTTTGAATTGCGTAGAACTTTCACACGTGCCTTCTCGCCAGTGTACTTCTGAGAAACAAGGTAGCTGAAGCCAATTCGCTCTCCATGCCTAAAAGGAACTGGATGGCCAAGACGTGAGAAAGAGCAAGAAGCAATCATGTACACAGCTTCCCTCTTAATAATAATTCCAACTGGAAAACATACGGTAAATTTAAACTGGATGTGTATATTAACATACAATGTCTAAGATGTTAACATCTCTTCTCAAGAGAGATGTTAATCTTCCTTATCCCATGCTATAGCTGTAGTATTTAGGTCTCCAAGACTAGGACATAATGATGTAAAAACTATAACAAATAAATGCACCATAGAAAGATAATAATTGTTAGGCGCAACACTCGCATTGTGTTAGATGACACTCAGTGTTGGGAGTAACTCTCTCTATATTTCTTACTCACTACAATGCCATGACCAACCTAAAGGGTTGGAGATACATATATATAGGCTTGGTGGGCAGCCAAGCATATGCTAAGATGCTAAAGCATAACGCTGAAAAGCTAGTCTAAGATGCTAAAGCATAAAGCTGAAAAGTTAGTCTAAGATGCTAAAGCGAAAAGCTGAAAAGCTAGTTTAAGATGCTAAAACGAAAAGCGTAAAGCACAAAGCATAAAGCGTCTGCACTAGACTTATTCCATCATTCTCCCCCTAAGTCTTGTGCGTCGTCTTCTGGGAGATTTGAATCATCCTAATCCTGACGCGAAGCTCCTGAAACTTGATCTTACCAAGGGACTTGGTGAGAAGATCAGCAAGTAGGTCCTTAGTGTTGATGTAGCTTGCCCTGACGCTCCCTTCCTCCAAGCAGCCACTTCATTGTGATGTGCTTGCTGCGCTCGTGGAAAACAGGGTTCCTTGCCAAGGCCAGAGCGGACTTGTTGTTCACCCTGAGCTCTACTGCTTTAGCGTCTCTGCCAAGGAGATCACTAAGCAGTCGAGCGAGCCAGAGCGCCTGAGTTGAAGCGATGGAAGCCGCTATGTACTCAGCCTCGCAGCTGGACAAGGCCACCACCTGCTGCTTGACCGACTGCCAGCTAACAAGACACTTGCCGAGGAAGAAGAGCACCCCGCTCATACTCTTGCTGGTGTCGATGTCGCCGGCGTGGTCACTGTCGCTGTATCCGATGAAATGTGCCGCCCCGGGACACCTCGGCTAGTGGAGGCCGTGGTCAAGAGTCCCCTCAACATAGCGGATGATCCTTTTGACGGCTTGCTGATGCTCCGTCGTCGGTCGCTGCATAAACCGACTAACGTAGCCGACGGAAAACGCAAGTCCGACCGCGTGTGGCCGAGGTAGCGAAGGCTTCCCACAAGACGCCGGTACTGCGTAGCATCCACCTCCTCTGTCGTGCTGTCACGGCTGAGCTTTAGCCTCTTCTCCATCAGAGTGAGAGCTGGGTTGCAGTCGGTGAGCCCAGCTAGCTCAACGATGCGCTTGACGTAGGCGGTTTGTCGAAGTGTGATGCCGAAGTCGTCCTGGTGCACCTCGATCCCCAAGTAGAAAGAGAGAGGTCCCAAGTCACTCATCTGGAAGGTGGCCTTCATCTCCTCTTTCAACGCTGCCACCTCCGCATCCTTGGTGCCCGTGATCACCAAGTCGTCGACGTAGACACCCACCAGCAGGGCACTGCCGCCGTTGCCCCTCCGGTAGATGACCGCCTCGTGCGGGCTTTGCTCGAAACTCATCCCCTTCAGCGTGGAATCCAGCTTAGCGTTCCACGCCTGTGGTGCCTGCCGCAAGCCGTAGAGTGCCTTGCGCAGGCGCAGCACCTTGCCCTCTTTGCCGGGGATGACAAATCCTGGCGGCTGGTGCATGTAGACCTCCTCCTTCAAGTCGTCGTTGAGAAACGCCGACTTGACATCCATGTGGTGGACGCGCCAACCCTCCTGGGCAGCCAACGCAAGAAGGAGACGCACGGACTCCATCCGTGCAATGAGAGCGAAGGCATCGTCAAAGTCGATCCTCTCTTGCTGCACAAACCCGCGTGTCACCAAACGAGCCTTGTGCTTGACGATGACACCGACCTCATCCTTCTTCAGCTTGAACACCCACTTAAGGGTGATCGCGCGGTGTCCAGAAGGAAAGTCAGCGAGTTCCCAAGTGCGGTTCTTCTCAACCGCATCCATCTCTAGCTTCATCGCAGCGCGCCATGCCGCGTGTCCCGCAGCCTCAGCGAAGGAGCGAGGCTCGCCGTTGTCGCATGCAAGATGCAACTGTGCCTCCAGGTCGTGAGGCACCAGTCCCGGCACCGGCGCGTCGCCGAAAAGATCCTCCATCGTGCGATACCTCAACGGCACCGTCGTGGTACGCGTCGACACGCTCCTCGTCGTGAGGGAGCGGAGTAGCGAACTCCACCGGGTTGTGCTCGACATGAGCAGATGTTGGTGTAGACGTGCCTGGAGGAGAAGCTGTCGGCGCCGGAGAGCGTGGCGTGGCCGGCTGTGGTGGTGGCGGTGGGGAACTCGTCGCAGCCAGCGTCACAGTCGCTGGAGTCGATGGAGGCTCGGGGACTGAGGTAGGCGCGCTTGGCGAAGAAGAGTTGCCCACTCCCCCAGCTCCCTCGAAGTGGACGTACTCGACGATGAAGTCGTCGTATGCCGAAGTCGCGCCGTCGTCCACCATCTTACCCCACGCCCAACCTCGCCCTTCGTCGAACACAATGTCGCGCGCCGTGCGCGCACGCTGTGTCTTCAGGTCCAGGATGCGGTAGGCCTTCCTGCCCTCCGCGTAGCCGATGAACACTCCCGGAGTGCTCCTGTCGTCGAGCTTGCCGACGTGACCAAGCTCCTTGACGAACGCGAGGCAGCCGAAGACGCGTAGGTGGGCAACCGCCGGCTTGCGTCCATGCCAAGCCTTGTACGGCGTCCTGCCGACGAGCGCCTTGGTGGGCGAGCGGTTGAGGATGTAGACGGCTGTCACCACCGCCTCTCCCCAAAAGATGGCCGGCATCCCCCTCTGCTTGAGGAGGGCCCGGGCCATCCCCACCACCGTCTGGTTGCGCCGTTCGACGACGCCGTTCTGCTGCGGACTGTACGGCGCGGAGTAGTGGCGCTGAATCCCCTCGTCAGCGCAGTACGACGCGAACTCAGCCGCCGTGAATTCGCCGCCGTTGTCGGTGCGTAGCATTCGAAGCTTGCAGCCGCACTCCTTCTCTGCCGTAGCCAGCTGACGCTTGATAGCATCAGCTGCTGCCGCCTTAGTGTCGAGGAGGTCTGCCCACATATAGCGAGACACGTCGTCGACGAGTAGCAGAAAGTAGCACCGCCCTCCAGGTGTGGCCAGTGTCACGGGACCGCAGAGGTCGCCGTGCACCAGCTCCAGCTTTTTCTTAGCACGAAAACTCGAATGACGAGGGAACGGGAGTCGCCGCTGCTTGGTGAGGACGCAGGTGTCGTAGAGCTGCTCCACATGCTCGACCCGCGGCATGCCCTGCACCATCTCCTTGTCGCCAAGCTGCTTCAGGGCCTCAAAGTTGAGGTGCCCAAAGCGCTCGTGCCACAGCCAGGCGTTGTCATCGCAACGGGCTGCGCATTGAGGACGTAGTGGCGATTGATGCCTCTGTTTACCTTGGCAAGAAGGCGACGATGGCGGTCCCAGATCCTCATGATTCCAGCCTTGATCTCCACGCGCGAGCCATTCTCATCCAGCTGGCCCAGACTGATGATGGAGTTCCTTAGTGCGGGGATGAAGTAGACTCCAGTGAGGAGTCAGTGTTCGCTAGTCTTGGTGACGAGAACAATGGAGCCAATGCCTCTGATGTCTACAACCGAAAAGTCGCCGAACTTGACGGAGCCGCGCACGTCGACGTTCAGGTCGGAGAACTCCCTGCGACCCGTCATGTGGTGAGTGGCACCACTGTCGAGGAACCAACCGTCGATCTTGTCGTCGCTGGAGCCGTTACCGAGGAAGGCGTGTGCACTCGACTCGTCGAGGTTGAGGAGAGCTGTTGCGGCCGATGCTGCTGGAGGTAGCTCGATGCTCCCGTGTGCTATGAGCAGAGTCGGATCCTCCTCCTCAGCCTGTGCGACGTGAGCCTGGCCGCGCCTCGGCTGTCGACAATCCCTGGCCCAATGGCCAGGCTTGCCACAGTTGCGGCATATGTCGTCTCGTGCCGCCCTGCGCTCGCCA
>BCLG01003172.1:17862-51972 GCA_001602295.1 Zoysia matrella
CCCCGCCGCGGCGGAGGCGCGGCGTCGACATCGGACGGGGGCTCCTTGCGGACGCGCCGGGACTTGCGTCCCCGGCCGCGCGGCGCGGGGGAGGACGACGCCGGCTCGGGGTCCGGGGACTCCGATGCGCCGGCCGCGGCGTTGGCGAGGGACGAGGAGGGCGCGTGGTGGTGGTGGTGGTGGTGGTTTCCGTTTTCGGGAGACGCGGCCGGCGGCTCCTTCGGCTTGCGGCCGCGCTTGCGCTTGCCGCCGGAGGCGTTGCCGTGGCTGTCCATGAGGCGATGAGCTAGGGTTTGGTCTCGCCGGGCGAGGCGAAGGTGCCCGAAGTAGACGGACGGCAAAGCGGCTGGCTGGGCCGGGTTCGATCTCGCACGTCTGGACAGCTCATAGTACAGTTTACGCTTTTGTGAGTGAAAGCGTACAATATTGGCCCACGGCCCATGGGCCATGGATGTTGCCGTCGATGGAAATCAAAAGTAGGCCGTATGGGCGGGCAACCTTTTCTTGAGTGAAAGCGCATAGGCTCCGTTTGTATACAAATTATTTTTGGAGTTTTAGAAAAATATGTTTTTAAATTATAGTATTGGTTAAAAGTTTAGCTATTCTATGGTTTTGAAAACTTCACTAATAGCCTCTTTTTATAAACCATAGTTTTACTTGATAATTGTTTCCATAATTATATTTTCTTAATACTTTTGGTATTGAAAAACTACAATACTCAAATAGAACATTAATAGTAGCTAGAGGTGTCCAATCGGAAATTATGTTGGATCGTCCGAAGCACGAAAAAAAAGAAGTAGCGGTTTGGACATCTATAATGCAGGAAACTATGATTCCTGCATTTTTTTTGTAAAATTCTTACGTTCTAAACGGGGTTTTAATATTGGCTCTCAAGTTGCAAGTGGGGCGGGTATTATCACAAATCCGCATATCCGCTCCGTAAAATCTATGTTAGTGGCTCTTGCAGATCAACAATATATTATTCGCGGCTTAACAGTGATCCACCCGTAAAGTCCACTGGACAAGCGGGTATGTCCGCAACAATCGGCAAAAGCCCGCAACTTTATTATATTTATTTTACTTATACTAATTTGTATTAAGTTGCATACTATTATTTAGAATATTCTTCAACAAATTTTAATCAAATTCGTTGAAATTTTATAGTGTGAACGCGAAGTTTTAATTTTAGGGTACAACTTTAAACTCACTTAGAACAAGTAAAAATAATGACTTTAAAATTACTAATATTTTTAAATTAGGTGTATATGTAATAATATAGTCATAAATTGTGTGTTAAATGGATAAATTATTAGGTTTACTCAATGACTGCATATTTTCTCTATATCAAATAATGCGGTTCGCGGGTTTTCACAATGTCCGCATACTTGAGTGACGGCTAACAATGCGGCTAGCAGGTGCAACAAAACCTGCCTCACTGAATTGGCCCACACCTTAAGCATTTGATCATGGCGAAGATCGCATGCCAATTGCCAGTGTCCACGCAACCTGTGTCATTCATGCTCTTGCATATGAACGTATGATAGTATCTGCTTCTCTTCGAAGGACCCAGTTTGTTTTCTCTCTCGAGCAACGAGAATGGCGTTCGCCGGGTTTCGCTGGTCCTGCCGACGTTCAGCAGTCTGCACTTGCGAAATCCTCCGCCGACCGCCGGTCTCCTCCCTCCCAAGCGGCAACACATGACGCACCATCCGTGGATGCTTCTCTCAAATGGAAACGGGCAAGCGTGTTGGTCAAATCGACTGCAGAAGCGACGACGAGCATGTGTACTGGTCGCTGCTCAAATCCACCGCAAGCGTACGTGTGCCTCTGATCTGGTGGTGGTGCTAAACGTCACTCTGAAGGTGATTCTACGGGTGATGAATTAAAGGATTCTGCCACTCGAGTGGTTTACTCCATGTTGGCTTCACCATGTCCTGTTTGGTTGACTTTGAAGGTTCAATGCTTTGTACACGCTTTGGTTTACAAATAGAAACTTATAATATGTACGCATGTGGCCCTGTGAGTTGCCTACATATTTGCCGTAAAATAGTGCTTTAAACTCTGAACATTGTCCATCAGGCTCCAAAATAAACCAAACGACATAAAGCTCGAATGAATGATTTGTCATATATCCCAATGCAAAAGGGTTTTGACATCTCTATATATTGGTTTGTTAGCTTATTATTTCAACATGCATGGAAAATATCCAGTCTCTACTAAAATGCATCTTTGAATATGCAATTGTTTTTTTTTATTAATACAAGAGTACTAGTTGAGAACTGAGTGACACCTCAGCCGCGTTCGATTCTTAGAGTCGACGCGAGTGCTCATTTATTCTTTTTTAATGAATTGAGAGTGCTCCTCTCCGTAGCTTTCATGCCATGAAATTTTAAAAGAGTATTAGTTAGGTGCCATTAGTCAACCAAACTGTCACTGCCACAGCTTGCACGTCGCTGGGGGTATTGATCGGTACTCCCAGTAAAGATTGAAAACTCTTTTGAAACGGAATTTTTGTAGAAATTGTGCAAAAATTTCACAGCAATAGGTTCAATTTTATAAAAAAAATATAAAAATAATTTTTTTTTCTTCAATCCAAAAGGCGCTCCGCAACAGCAAAACGTGCGCTGCATGCACAAAACAAAGACGCCTATAGCTAGCCCTAGCTAGGTTCCACAAGTTGCATGTGGGTGTAGACTGACTGTTGTGCTTAAACTGTGCATGCACGCCACCTATGACCTATCAGCTGGCGATCGAAGCGTTCTTGAGCTGGGTGTGGGCCGTGTGGCCACTCACACGCTGGTCCAAATAATTGCCCCAGCAAGCAAGTCGTTCCCTGAAAGCGTGAAACTTCTCAGGCTTTCATCGCCGATCGTCCTACACCTTTCCTGATCTGATTTGATGGCTGTTAGATGATGCCGTCTGTCTTGCTTTTCCTACCTCTGCGACCGAACCAAACCCCGTGGACTGGTGCTGGCCTGCATTTTGCTGCTTGGTGAGGAATCCATCAGTCAGAATTCAGACAGGCAGGGAGGGAGGGAGTCGGCAGAGACCCAATGGTGACAAGGAATCGGCCGTGATGTTGATGCCCTCCAATAATTCCTTGCTTTTTCATGTGCCTTCCCCTATGTAAAGATGACCGGGGGAGAAGAGGCGAGGAGCTAGAGGAACTCGGCGGTTTTGTGTGTGCAGTGGTGAGGTGACACTCGTGTCCACCTGACCCTCGTTGACACTGGTAGGTGTTCATGTCCGCTGCAATGGCACTATGCCCGTTGCCCAGGCCCAACTCCGTCTTTCTCTGAGACGGGTTTTCGTCAGCTCCACCGATATGCGGGGGGCTTTTGCTCCGTTCGATGCCCAGAACTAAGGGACCGAAGCCTGCCGATTTTTTTTGTTTTTTTGCACGGGGGCCCTTATGGCAGTGACTTTGTTTTTTCACCACCGGACAACGGTGGCAGTGACTTTCGATTATCTCGTCTTTCTCTCTAGACAGACCGCAATGGAACTTTGGAAATTACCACAGGTATGGAATCAATCAATCAAGAATCCAAGACATAGAAGAACCGCCCACCACTGTTAATCCTGCACCATCAACTTTGGAACGGCACCGATCTCAAAGTCTACCGTGGATCCGAATCCAATCGCACGCATCCATCCAAACCTGTATTAGGCATTTTTTGGAACATAGAAGTTTTACATGAATTTCACAAGAATCAGTTTAATTTTACAAAAAATGTAGAAAATAGAAAAAATTACTGGAGGCTTAATAGCAGTAAGATTCTCTCGTTAATCATGGGTGGGGTTACAGTAAAGCCATGCCAATAATTACAAGGATCGCAAAACTGTATATCAGCAAAGGTGTCGTACGTGCCTACCACAACGCCTTCTGTGGCTGCAGCAAACCTAGCAACGATACAACGGTGAGCTCTGTTTGAGTAATAATACCACCGCCATGATCGGATAACAGGCGAGCTGGGGTTCTTATGTCTGTTATAGATGCCGCCACCATCTGTTGGGTGGGTGTTGTAAAGTTGTGCTGGGAACAGCAACTAGGCCGTTGTTCTTGTAATGTTGTGCGTTGTGGTTGTTGTTGTCAATCGCCTGTCCATCTACACCTTGACGCACCTCAATGACAGTTCGTTCGACTGTTCCCGAACAACGCAGGCGCGCGTGCGTGCGTGTGCGTCCATGAGAGCTTCAGGGTGATGTGGATCGCAAGTTGTCGTCGCGTCGGTGCGCCGCAAGTTTGATTGCGCCGTGTATGGGTTAAACAATCAGTAGCTGGCATACTGTAGTGTATGGTTGTAAGTTCTGTCTGTGTGGAAGCTGAAAATCAGAGGGTTTTTCTTTCAGAAAATCCTAATTCCGATCCTACACCTCGAGACAGAATTCAGAAATTGCTGCTACGGTTTCTTCTAGTGGTCTAATCTATCAACCACATGCAGAAATCAGGAATTCAGAAGTTTGATGTTTCAGAATATTCAGAGCTCGTCCATGATACACAGCTGCAGCCGTTCCATTCTGTACGCGCACAATCTTATGCTCCGTCCGTATGTATAAAACAAACAAAAGGCAGCCCTGTTCTCGCACACATGCTTCTTTATTGCTACAACAATCAATCAAAGTGCCGTTCTATACGGCCGTGTACCATACGGAGTACAGTACGTCTCCTGTGCTTATGAGCAGGTACTGTTGACTGGTCCATAGGCAGCGGCGTGAACAGTAGTAAGCGACACAGTGCAAGGCATTCAGGACTCAGGAGGTAGGGGTCCAATTTGAACAGATGTATTCCTGCTTGGTGACTGATAGGTTCGGAAAAGCTCCCGGAGAGCCGTCCTAACAACGCGATAGACGGCGAGGATCCGTCCGAAATCTCTCCTTCCATTCCTGAATCCACCGCCTCAGAGTCAGTGTCCGGTGCAAGCTTATTCAATTTCAATATACTATCTCTCTTGTTAAATTGACATCGATATTGAATTTTACGATCAACTTTAATTATTCGTTCTTGTCAACGATCGAAATACGAATTCACCGATATTCTAAATAGGATCGAATATGTGAGTATTATGAAGCTAATTATGAAAAAGACTGACACGAGTGGTTTATACTTAGTTCAGATTTTTCGGAGGATAATAACCCTACATCCAATGTGTGTGTTCTCTTACTCTGGAAACAAATGTCTTACCCTATCGGACAGGCTATATATTTATACGAGGAACGCGCCTCTTATGATAATAACAATTACTACGTTATAACACTGATAATGTCTATTTCTAATTATAATAAGCGCGGCTATTAAATGTAATGGTCTTTAATTGATGGTAACTCCCTGGCAATCAATCATGCTTCAAATACCACGTCGTGCGTCGTGGGGTCATGGGTAGCCGTTCCACATATGACCATTCATATTTGGGCCAAGGCCCACGAACGTCTTCGGTAAATTTTGGTTTCGACCCACGCTTGTTCGAGAGGCGAAAATTGAGGTATGGATATAAGCTCCTAAACACATCTCTAAGTGGCTGCCTGCCTTCGATATTCGGTAACTTGATTGATAAGATCGAACCTACCTCCTCTCTGTCATTGCTGCTGCAAACTTAGGGAGGTGTTCAAATGACAAGACTCAACGGTTAGCTTTAATTTTCGTCTTTACTTCTGCTGCCTCGATTCCTGCTTCTGACCTGTCTGAGCGTTGTGCTTTTCACTGTCAGAGAGAAAAAACTAGGCGTCCTTTGAGATCTCGAAGGATCTTTTTCGCTTATAAATAGGGAGGACGGGATAAAGTTCTTGAAAATACTTTTTTCTCTACTCCTTTCAGATTCTTGCGCAATAACTGCCCAGACGTAACCATGGGCAAGAAGCGCTCCGCCAAGAGGATTCGATCTTCATCAACGAGTGTTGAAGATGATTCTTCTTCTGCAGGGGTGCAGGAGCCTTCAGCCCCTTCTGTGTCAAAGGATCCGACGGATCATATTCCTTCTCTCAAGTTACCCACCATTAAGGAGATCTATGAGGTCTCTCCTGGTGGGTTTCGTGAATTGATGGAGGAAGACGACCCAAATGTTGTGGATCTAGAGGCTGATCCCGACACTTTTGTAGATGCTGAATTTGCTCGACGTTTTCATGTCGAATTGAATAAAAGCCACCGGAGGGTGCTAGACCGTGATGAGGTAGTAGTCTTGAGTGACTCTGAAGGAGAGAATGACGATGGAGAGAACGAGGGCGCTGAAGCTACTCCTCTAATTCTTCCTCACTCAAGACATCATTTCATGTATTCCTCAGGGAGAGGAGAAGAAAAAGAAGCGGCTGGCCAGGAGAACCCTGGTCTCTTGAAATCATCTCACCCTCTTGTTGCTCAGAAGAAGTCTCCGTCCAAGAATGAAGGAGATGATAGCTCTGTTTAGGTTTAGAACTTTTTTCTCCTTAACTGGAGTTTTTGGACCAATAATGTAACTGTGATAGTAAAAAAGTCTTGTATCATCTTCTATGAAGCTTCCTTCATTCCAAAAATGTGTAATGCTGAAGGATTTGGATATATCTTATGAATCATTTTTTAAGAATTCTGAATATGTTTTTGTTCGAGCTTACTTTTCTTAGCGCATTACTGTAACTATGGTTAACCAAACCGTTCATACTCAAGATTAATCTCTTCGGATGTTCAAATGTTGATATTTGAATTCTTCAAGCGCGTTAAGCACCTTGGGCACATAGAGGCACAAACGACCGAACCCATTTAGCGTGTTTGAACACATCAGGTGTTTGCGGCATGTTGTAGCCGAGCCTCTTGTGAACGTTGAGCTCATCGGGCATGGAAAAAAGGATGCTGTAGGTCCCTTTTGCAGTGCGTTGAGCACTTCGGGTGTTGGAGCATTAAGCCCCTTGTGTGCGTTAAACACATCGGGTATTTGCCGCTTTTCCTCGGACTGATAATTGTTTGGGCATTGAGCCCCTTGCGTGCGTTAAGCACATCAAGCATTTTGTCGCTTCTCCTCGGACCGATAGCTGTTCGGGCATTGAGTCATTTGCGTGCGTTAAGCACAACGGTCATTTTGCCGCTTCTCCTCGGATCGATAGTTGTTCGGGCATTGAGCCATTTGCGTGTGTTAAGCACATCGGGCATTTTGCCGCTTCTCCTCGGACCGATAGCTGCTCGAGCATTTGGGGTTCCTTCTTAAAGAAGCTTTGTCGATTCGAATTTCAATAACTGCCACTGATATGTCTTTATAGGCCTAGCACCGAGAGAAAGTTTTTTCTACTATCTCAGCGCCGTTCCCCGTTCCTTCTTTGCAATCCAAGCATCGTCACTTGAGCGACACTCTCCGTCACCCTCAAATCGTCTTCTAAGTTATGTCCTCGCCCAGACATTTAGAATCTAGTAGTTCTTCTATGTCTCCTCCTCCGGCTCACAGTGCTATGACCTCTGGAAATGAAGAGGACAAGACAAAATACTGGAAGACCACCACCATGACTCAGAAGACTCTGAAGAGCCTCTATGACCGAGGTATTATCCCTGAATTTGTAATATCTGAGATTTCAGAGGTTAAGGATTATGTTGGGCCTTCTGATGGACAAGTGGCGGTTTTTAATCACACATTCTTTGTGCATTTTGTGTTTCTGCTTCGAAATTACTATAATGCTCTGTGAATGCTGGCTGGGAATCAAACCAGACCTTGCCCTTTGAAAAATTTTGTACATAGCCTTTTACTATGGCAAACAAGTGATGTTCTTTTCGGTTGGCTTCACCCTAAGAAGTGAGAAACAATATATTGATCCATGCTTCAAAAAGAGCTGGAAGAGAAGTGATCATAGGTGGTTCCTGATGGAGATTCTGAACAAATCAGAAGTAAAGGGGAAGTAAATAATGCCATACATTGCTTCAAGTGCAAATGTTCCTCCAAATCAATCCAACAGAATCATAGCACTCTTTGCAGAAATTCTGGAGCTCAAACGCAAGGGTCTGAATGAAAAATTCATTGTTGATGAATTTATGCAAAGACGGTTGAATCCACTTGCGATAAGGCATCCATTAGCCTTTGGTTATATTGGTCTTCGGGATACAACAAGATCTTCTCACAAAGGTAATCTTCAGTAACTTGAATAGTTGGTATATGATTTCAGTTACTTGACACTCTGGTGTATTGAACCATTGCAGAGATTTCAGAAAACGAAGTGGTGGCTCGTCTTAAAGAGATCTTGAGTGATCACAAAATCACCAGGCCAGAGGGCCTTTCTCCACCCTTTTCTACTTCAAATTCTTCTCTAGAGGTACTAATTATTCTCAACTGTACTGTATTACATGTTCTTTACTTGTTCTGACCATTGATCTTTGATCATAGGGGAGGTTTGCCATTGAATCAGATGAGTTGATGTTGTCTTCGATAATGATAATGATGATAAGGGCAATAAAGAGACTGCCGGGGATAACATTCCCGAATAAGATCAGGCTGAGACTTTGCGTGATCTATCTGGGGAGGCAGTGAAACTTTTATCATATGAAGAATTGCCAGGTGCTAAACCTGTGACTGGGGTCCCAGAGCAACAAGCTTTAACTCCCGAAGAGGATATAGCAGTGAGGGCCTTAGAGATGCAGGCTGCAAGTGTCTCTATAAGGCACTCTTCTGCTGCTCCCAAAAGAGTTGCTCCAGCTAGCTCTAATACTCCTCAAGCAACAACTCTAAGATCTAGTGTTTCAACCCCTGCACATACCATGGCTCAATTCTCTCCTCATCCAGTGCAGTCTGGTACCATCAAACATTTTCGTGAATCAAAGGCAAGAAATTCTTATCTTCAAGGGCATTTGGTTCCACTCAAATAAGTTTTTACTTCTATTTATAAAGGACTTTACCTTTTTGATCAGGAATAAGAGCATCAACAGGGCCTAAAGAGGACTATCAAACGATTGAAGTGAAGAAAACTGTTCACACGAGGTATGACCTGGACCAAACTTTCTCCTTTTTGACTTTGAACTAACAAATTATTAGCCTATTCAGAGTTTCTAGGATTGTTTCTGCCATTGCTTCCCCAAAGACAGATGAGACAAAAGAAACTTTAGATGATCATCAGAAAGTCTTCTCATTTATTTGAGAAGCTGTTATGAATTTATCAGATATCCTGCAGAAACAAGCTGATGTCTTGCGAACACAATTGTCGACTCTTGCACTGCTGTTTCATCTTCAATTGATGCTGCTGAAGAAAAAGCAAGACTCCTGACAGTAGATTATGCAAAATTACAAGAGAAGTTTTCTAGCTTGAAAGAAGAGGCAAAGAGTATGTGCCAATGTTTAAGCAACATAACCTGTTTTGTTCTTCGAACTATATCTTATCGGACTTATATATGCAGAATTGGTAAAGAAAGCTGATGAAAAGGATAAATAGATTTAGAACATATCAAAAGAACTGAAAAGAGCTAGGTCAGAGATTACCAATAAGGGCAAGCAACTTCAAAAGGTGACCACTGAACTAGAGACTGTTAAGTTCAAGTTGGAAGCTGCTGAAGCTGAAAATAATAAATTGCAGAAGTCATCATCTTCTGAAGATATGGTCACTGGAGCATCATATATGCTTGCCTGCACTAAAAGTCATTATCCTGATCTGGATGTTTCTTTGGTTTGTTCTGGATTTCAATGTCCTCATCTGAATAATGCCACAAGCTTGTAGAAGATGTGGTTGATGCTGCTAAGTCGTTTATAGATGATCTTAGCAGTACTAACCACTTTTCAAAGGAAAACTAATGTGATGCATGTAGTATATATAAATTGTAAATTACACAATCATTTATGAATCATTTATAAGTATGATATACGTAGCCCCTTGCTTTCTGTACGCAATATATATGTGCGTGTAGAAAGAAACTTAGAGTAAATCATATGCACTCGATAGTTATTTTAGGACTTCAGCCTTATGAAAAGACATCCGTGTCTAAAATTGCCATATCAAGAGGTATATAGGCTGTGCCCATTGTGGGTTGGTGTGATTAAGCTCGTAGCTATATAAGATAGTTGTTTCGAGAAAATCATTCTTAGAGATGGTCGCAAGTGTTTATCAGGGTCATATCTTGTGTAACCGTCCGGTGGCCAAGATAGAGTGCTCGAATAGTGATCTGAAAAGATCATTGATGATAAGTGGTCGCAAGTGCCTATCAGGGTCATATCTTATGTTACTGTCTGACGGCCAAGATAGAGAGCTCGAATGGTGATCTGAAAAGATCATTGATGATAAGTGGCTGCAAGTGGCTATTAGGGTCATATCTTGTGCACTCAGTCTCTTTGGCTTGACTTTTTTTTTGTAAAATGTAACACCCGATGAGAACCCAAGTGCACTTTCGGAGGCAATACTGCATCAGCCCTGTATACCAGATTAAACGATGTATCTCTGGTGTCTCAACTCGGGTTTGTGCGTAAGGACCACAATACTGTAGGCAGTTCTTGGACCCAATTTCTTCCTCTAGCTTCTAGCTTTTCTCGCATTCGCTGTCGGCCAGTAAAATCCATGGCAGAATGCTTTTTTAACCAAAGTTCTGACAGAATTATAAGAGCCACAAACTCCTCCATGTATATCATTGAGCTGTTGCATACCTTCATCTTTAGAGATACACCTCATCAGCATCCTATTTTTTTATAATACCCCATCAATAATGGTGTAATTCTTGGGGAGCAATGCGCTCAGTCGCCGAATCATCATCTGTAATTGGATCACCTTAAATGAATACTCTAATCGAGTATCTCAAATCTTCGGGCTCTTCAAGATCAAGCAAAGATATTTCATGAGCCCCAGTGGGCACCTTAAACAACACAGATGACAGTAATATGTTTTCAATAATAACATCATCGGGCACTGTTGATCAGGAAGAGGCCACCCAGGCGAGATGATATGCATCTTAGTTATCCAAGCGAGGAATGTATCAGATTTCAAATCCATCTAAAGAACTTTCTATTGCCTGAACAGCTTCTAAATACGCAGCCATCTTCTCATCCTTGCATTCATACTCTTTATAGATCTGTCAGGCCACCAATTGAGAATCGTCTCAAATCAACAATCTCTTGATGCCTATGGACTTAGCAATGTGCAGACCATTAATCAAGCCTTCATATTCTGTAATATTATTAGTGGCATTAAATTTTAACTGAAAAGCATACTTCAAAGGCTCCCCTTCGAGAGGTTTCAACACAACACCAGCTCCAGCCCCTTTTAGAGTAAAGGAACCATCAAAATATATCACTCAATGATCGGGCAATGCCTCTTCATCTTGAAGACCAGATGGGGTCCATTCAACAATAAAATCTGCTAAAGCTTTTACTCTTAATGGCTCTCTAAGGTATAAACTCTATATGAAATTGTCCCAACTCTACTGTCCAATGAGATATGCGTCCAGTAGCATCTCTACTGTATAAAATACGAGAGTGGACGATAAGATACCACCTTGATCGGATGTGCCAAAAAATAATGCTTCAACTTCTGGGATGTCATCAGCACGGCATGTAACAACTTCTAACCCTGTGGGTATCTTGTTTGAGCATCCTTCAAGATTTCACTAACAAAATACACTGGTAACTGAACTGAACTTCTATGATCATTGACCCGATCTCCTGTCAGAACAGTACTCACCACTGAATCCGAAGCTGCCACATAAAGCAACAACTCTTCTTCGTGCTTTGGTGGAAATAGGGTAGACATATTCTTGAGATATTGCTTCAGCTCTAAAAAAGCCGCTTCCGCTTGACTATCCCATTGAAATCCATCTTGTTTGCGTAAAAGCTTATAAAATGGCATACCTCTTTCTCCCGATCGAGATATGAATCTACTAAGGGCAGCCATCATGCCTGCTAGCTTCTAGATTTCCTTTCGAGTTCAGGGTGGTGGCAGCTGTTTAATAGCTTCCACCTTCTTCAGGTTTGCATCGATCCCTCTTTCAGAAACCATGTATCCCAACAGCTTGGCAAAAGATACCTCGAAGACACACTTCTTCGAGTTTAACTTCATTCGAAACTTCCGAAGATTATCGAAAGTCTCGGTGAGGTCCGTAAGCAGATCCCCCCGTTGTTTGGACTTCACAACAATGTCATCAATATATGCTTCGACATTCCTTCTGATTTGGTGTTCAAAAATCATATGGACACATTTTTTATACGTAGCCCTGGCGTTTTTGAGACCGAACGCCATTTTCACATAATAATAAACTCTGAAAGGAGTGATAAATGCAATTTTTTCTTCATCTTCAACTCGCATGTTGATTTGATGATAGCCGGAATAAGCATAAAAAACTCAATAATTTTCTGGTGGACGTTAAGTCCACAATCTGATCAATTCGAGTCAGAGAATACTCATTTTTAGGACATGCTTTATTCAAAGACGTATAGTCAATACACATTCGCCACGAACCATCGGGCTTTTTCACTAATACAGGATTTGCTAGCCATGTAGGATAATCTACCATTTTAATGAACCCGGCTTGTAACAGACTAGTGATTTCTTCGCGAATGGCGTCGCGCCTGTCTGGAGTATACCTCCGTTCTTTTTGCTTGATCGGCTTGAGAAACGGGTCAATCCCGAACTTGTGCTCAATCACCTCTCTGGAGATTTCGGGCATGTCCGAAGGTGTCCTTGCAAAGATATCGGCATTTGCCCGAAGGAAAATGATGAGCGCGAGTTCCTATTTCGAGGATAAGAAACCTCCTATGACAACTTGCTTCGCTAGCTCATTAGGGTCTAGCGGAATATTCTTGTTCGGTGCTGGTGGCAGCACAATTTCTTCTTCAGGAGCCGAGAGTTCAGGAAACGGTACTTTTAGAATTTGATAGAGAGTTTTGGTCTAACAAATACCACACCACCATCTGTTCGGGCTTGCTTGAAAGAACTGGCTTTCAAGACTCCTTGCTTGAAGTGACCTGCACAGGTCAAGAAATTGATGTCGCACTTGACTGACTCTTTAAGATCAGAGACGATCGTGATGACCCTAAGGGTCCAAGCATCTTCATCGTGGCGTAAGCTGAATTAACAGCAGCCATGAACTTCAGGAAAAATGGCCTCCCGAGGATACAATTGTACGCCGAATCAAAATCCGCCACCTTGAAGGTGAGGACTTCTCGGTGCTTGTTGTCTCCGTGACCGCAAGCAACGGTCAGATCAATCTTTCCCAAGGGCTTTGATGAAATCCCTGGAATGACTCCGTGGAATATTTCATTCACAGGTTGCAATGCTGCTAATGGCAAACCCATTTCCTCATAAGTACGCTTCATGAGGAGGTTCAAGGCCGCACCTGTATCGACGAGTCTTGGCAATATTGCTGCGGTGGATTGGTATCTTGACGATGAACTGAAAGTGCATCGAGGATCCCTATGGATTTTGAAATAAATTGTGACAAACAATGAAAGTTTTTAATCTCTCTTTGTGAGTATGTGTGCAGGGGTGAATCTTATTGAAGATTATCTAGACCCTCCAGAAAGAAAGAAGAAGAAGTGTTGGTTCTATGGCTCCTCGTTCTTTTACTTGTTATTCTTTTGAGTCATAGGACCGCCGTACTATCAAGAGGGGTCTCTGCATCTCCAGTAAAGAATTGGTTAGGTGCTCAAAACTTTAATCTGTCAAACCACTCTTATTTTTCTCATTGGCAACGGACTTATCCGGTCCAGCGGACTTGTCCGCCCCGGACTAGTCCGCCCAAGTACCGGACTCCAGAGAGGGAGCACGCAGCAACTCCGGACTTGTCCGGAACGGACATGTCCGGATTAGTTGTGGACTCCAGAGAGTATTCCACGGACTTGTCCGGTCCTCCGGACTAGTCCTCTACGGACTAATCCGCTCGATTTCCAGAACCTAGAGAGATGACTAGTTCGCAAGGCGGAGTTTTGGAAACTTTTTTTTATTGATCTATATAATCCCCCTTCCCCCACGGGTTAGGGTAACCAAAAATGCAATCTTTTTAACCCTCTTGCTCCCTAGAGCTACAGAGATCCATTCCTCCTCCTCCTTCCACGACCTCCACTCAAACCCTAGGGTTTTGATTGAAGGAAGGAGATCTTGAGTCCTCGTCGTTCTTGAGCACTTGATCTGTTCTTTGCAGGTTTTGCAGGGCTTATTACTCTTGGAGACTTGTCTCCTAGACGGCTAGGTGTCGTCCGGAATTCATCGATCTCTTGTGGTGAGATCCAGGAGGTTTGAATCACCCCCTTTTTTGATTATAGTGAAGAACCAATTTGATCTTTGTGGTCGCTTAGAGAGGTTAAGGGTTGAGTGAAACCCGATCCTTTGTGGATCTCTCAACGGAGACGTAGGCTACTTTGTGGAGCCGAACTTCGGTAAAAATTGCTGTGCCTTGTCTTCGTGTTCTTTATTGTCAAATTTATATTCCCGCTGCGATTAGCGGACTTATCCGCACGACCGGACTTGTCCGCTAACGGACAAGTCCGCTCTCTGTAAATATGATAAATTTGCTTTAAGTGTCGAATTTTCAGGTGGTTGCCTATTCACCCCCCTCTAGGCAACCTTCAATTGGTATCAGAGCAAGGCCTCTCTACTAAATAGATTAATCGCTAGGAGAGCATTGAAGATGTCGACCGAGAAGATTAGAAAAACGTCCGCCGCCAAGGAGACTTGCTCCAATGTGCAGTTCAACTACAATGAACTGAGGAAACTAAAGAATGAGCTGAAGATTGGTCAAGCCTCGGAGAAGATTCCCATCTTTGATGGAACCTTCTACGAGCATTGGAAATTCTGGATGATCACCTACCTTGAGTCCATGGGGCCTCAAATTTTGAAGATCGTGGAGAATGGATTCACCTTCGAGAATGAAGCCGATCCCGCACCCAACGATGAGATCAACATGCATCGCAATGCCCAAGCTGCTTCCGTGATCATTTCGTCACTCAGCCCAAATGAATACATGAAGGTGATGGGTATACGTAATGCCCACAAGATATGGAAGAAGCTGAAGATCATTCATGAAGGGACGGACACGGTCAAGGAGGCTCGAGAAGATCTCCTAAGGGGACAGTACAACCTGTTCATTAGGTAGAAAAATGAGGGACCTCTTGAGGTCCATGATCGTCTCATGAGCATCGTCAACAAGAGAAGAGCACTAGGAGTGAAGCTTGAAGACTTTGAAGTCAACAAAAGGTTACTCCAAGCCCTTCAACCTTGGAACTCACATTTGTGTACTCTTATTAGGGAGAAGGAGAACTTCAAGAACTTCACCACGGATGAAGTGCTCGGGTGACTCCTTGCTCAACAAGATCAAGATAAAGAAGCAAAGAGAGTTAACTCTCTTATTGGCAACACCTCCTCCGATGACAAAGGTGTGACGCTCAAGGTTAAAGCCAAGAAGGTGAACATCAAAAGCTCAAGTGATGAAGAAAGCGATGATGATGAAGACTTCGCTCTTCTCATGAGAAGGTTCAAGAAGTTCGTGAAGAAAGGCGGCTTTCACAAGAAGAACATCAGCAAAAGTAAATCTAGAAAATCTAAGAGAGCATGCTATGAATGTGGCGAGGACGGTCACTTTATTGCAGAGTGTCCCAACGTCAAGAAAAAGGATGAGAAGGAGAAGAACAAGGGCAAGAACTACAAGAAGCAGGCCCATGTTGGACAAGAATGGGACTTCGACTCTGACTCCGAGAATGAAGGCATTGCAAGCCTGGCAATTGGTGTCACTCTCACTAACACTTCGCTGTTCGGAAGCTTGAGCGACGACGAGAAGACTCCACCCGTTTGCTTAATGGAAAAGGGGTCTAAGGTATCAAGGTCTAAACTTGACTCTAGCGATAGCAAGGATGATGGTAATGTAGCTAGTCTGCTTGATTTAATGAACATGCTTAAAGATCAAGAAAAAAAATTGAGAGGCAAGAGGACATTCTTGAGAAGCGAGAAGACTTGCTCATTCTTGAGAAGAAGAGAAACCTTGAACTTGAGAATGTCCTAGCTCTTGAAAGGAAGAAAGTAGAGGAATTAACTAAGACTTTGGCTGAAGTTAATGATGCTAGCAAAATCTTTAGGTTTACTCACAATGCACTTCAAGAGGATTATAATGTGTTGGAAAAACTCTATTCTTCTCTTAAAGTGCAAGTAAGCAAAACTAAAGATGAAGCATCTTCCTTGAAAGAAGCGTCTTGCCCCCTTCCATTGATATATGTGACAGGTGCAAAGATGTGAAGATTGAGCAATTGATTGACAATGAAAAGGCTGTTGCTCAACTTCAAGAACAAGTCAAGAACCTCACTGCTCAAGCTGATCAAAACAAGATTGCAATTGAGCAAGAAAAGGTGAAGTACGCTAGAGGGGCGTACATGAACACAAGACGCCCGAATGTCAAGGACGGCATTGGGTATCAGAAGGGTAAGAGCCACAATGCAAGAGAAGTGAGAAATGGTAAAGAGTTTGTGAAGTTCACCAAAGGTGAAAGCGACAAGATCAAGAGTGAAACTTCACCAAACCTCGCTCCCAAGACTACTAACCCTCTTCATTGTGCTAAGCTTTTTCATGATTTTGATGCTTTATATGTTCTAACCAAAAATGCCTTTGGTAGAGTATGTAGGGCCACACCACAAGAACACCAAGTCTTGTATGTGGGTGCCAAAATCTCTTGTCACTAACATGAAAAGACTCAAACAAATTTGGGTACCTAAAAACAAGGTTTAAACTATTTTGTAGGACTACTCCTCCGGCGAAAAAAGTTGGGTGATTGATAGTGGCTGCACTAATCATATGACCGGGGAGGAGAAGATGTTCTCTTCAATCAAGGAAGAAGAGGAAGAGGACAGCGTCACGTTTGGAGATGACAAGCAAGGAAAGGTATTGGGTAACGGTAAAATTGCTATCTCAAAAGACCTCTCTATCAATAATGTTCTTTTGGTGAAATCGTTGAGCTACAATTTGCTATCCGTGTCACAATTATGTGAGATGGGTTACAATTGTTTGTTCACAAATGTTGATGTGACTGTCTATAGGAGAGGAAGTTCCTCTGTGGCATTCAAAGGCTACTTAAAGGGAAAACTTTATCTAGTAGATTTTTCTACTAATAAAGACGTACCGAATTCGTGTCTTGTTGCCAAGTCAGCTATGGGTTGGTTGTGGCATCACCGCCTAGCCCACGTTGGCATGAGGAATCTCCATAAGCTCCAAAAGGGTGGTCACATCATCGGACTAACAGATGTTAGCTTTGAGAAAAACAAAATTTGCAGTGCTTGTCAAGCCGGGAAGCAAGTGGGAGCAAGCCATCCGTCCAAGAACATCATGACGACAACAAGACCTCTAGAGATGCTGCACATGGACCTATTTGAACCCGTCTCTTACATTAGTATTGGTGGTAACAAATATGGTCTTGTTATTGTTGATGACTTTTCTCGTTTCACTTGGATATTCTTTTTGCATGACAAAGGTGAAACAAAGAATGTGCTCAAAACCTTCTTGATGAGAGCTCAAAATGAGTGTGAAGTCAACATCAAGAAGATAAGGAGCGACAACAGCACTGAGTTCAAGAACACCCAAGTTGAAGAATACCTTGATGAGGAAGGGATCAACCCTCTACTCCCCTCAACAAAATGGGGTGGCTGAAAGAAAGAACCGAACGCTAATTGAGATGGCAAGGACAATGCTAGATGAGTACAAGATGTCCAATCACTTCTGGGCCGAAGCAGTCAACACCGCGTGTCATGCAAGCAACCGCTTGTATCTTCATCGACTATTGAAGAAAACCCCCTACGAGCTTCTCACCGGTAAAAAGCCCAACATCTCATACTTTCATGTCTTTGGATGCAAATATTACATGCTAAACAAGAAACCCAAATCCTCTAAGTTTTCACCTAAAGTTGATGAAGGGTTCTTGCTTGGTTATGGGTCAAACGCTCACGCTTATCGTGTGTTCAACAAAACCACCGGTTGTGTTGAAATTTCAAGAGACGTGACGTTTGATGAATCTAATGGCTCCCAAGAGGGACAAGTTGTTAATGAGATCACAGATGATGAAGAAGCTCCTGCAGTGGCAATTGAAAGGATGACATTTGGTGAAATAAGGCCTCAAAAAATGCAAAAAGGATCTACTTCCACTACTTTCGTAGATAAAGACATGGAGAATGGTCAAACATCAAATGAAGAAGTATCAAATGATTCAAGTGAAGCTGAACGTGATCAAGAAGAAAGGCTTCCCATCCATGACCAACATGTCGAAGAATCAAGTGAAGAGACAAGACCTCAAGTACAACATCCACGAGTTCACCAAACTGTGCAAAGAGATCATCCCGTTGAGCAGATTCTTGGAGACATTGATAGGGGAGTAATCACTCGATCTCGTGTTGCTAAATTTTGTGAACAGCATGCTTTTGTCTCTTGTCTTGAGCCTCTTAGGGTTGAAGAAGCACTAAACGACTCAGATTAGATCATGGCCATGCAAGAAGAGCTCAACAACTTCACAAGAAATGAAGTATGGACGCTTGTGGAAAGACCCAAGCAAAACATTGTAGAAACCAAATGGGTCTTCCGAAACAAGCAAAATGAAGATGGCGTGGTCGTGAGAAACAAAGCAAGATTGGTGGCAAAAGGATACTCTCAAGTCGAAGGTTTGGATTTCGATGAAACTTATGCCCCCGTTGCTAGACTTGAGTCAATTCACATATTACTTGCCTTTGCTACTCACCATAGCTTCAAGCTGTTTCAAATAGATGTCAAAAGTGCCTTCCTTAATGGTCCAATTAAGGAAGAGGTATATGTAGAGCAGCCCCCAGGTTTTGAAGACAAGAAGTACACCAATCACGTGTACAAACTACACAAGGCGCTTTATGGACTGAAGCAAGCACCGAGAGCTTGGTATGAATGCTTGAGAGACTTTTTCATCAAGCAAGGCTTCAAAATAGGGAAGACCGACTCTACTCTCTTCACTAAAAAAGTGCATAATAATATATTTGTGTGCCAAATATATGTCGATGACATTATATTTGGTTCTACTAACAAATCTCTTTGTGATGAGTTTAGCAAGCTAATGATCAAACATTTCGAGATGTCTATGATGGGAGAATTGACCTTCTTCTTAGGTTTTCAAGTAAAGCAATTGAAGGAAGGGACTTTCATTTGTCAAGCCAAGTACACTCAAGACATGATCAAGAAGTTTGATATAACAAATGCAAAGCCAATGAAGACTCCAATGCCTACCAATGGGCACCTTGATCTCAACAAGAAGGACAAGTCGGTGGATCAAAAGGTATATCGCTCCATGATTGGATCTCTTCTTTATTTATGTGCATCTAGGCCCGATATCATGCTTAGTGTGTGTATGTGTGCAAGGTTTCAAACCGATCCGAAGGAATGTCACTTAGTGGCCATGAAGAGAATTTTGAGATATCTAGTTCACACATCAAACCTAGGTCTATGATACCCCAAAAGCTCAAACTTCAACCTAATAGGGTACTCCGATGCCGACTATGCCGGATGTAAAGTTGACCGAAAGAGTACTTCAGGGACTTACCAGTTCTTGGAAAGATCTCTTGTGTTTTGATCATCTAAGAAACAAAATTTTGTTGCCCTTTCCACAGTCGAAGCGAAGTATGTTGCAGCAGGTAGTTGTTGTGCTCAACTCCTATGGATGCGACAAACTCTAAAGGATTATGGTTACACTTTGAACCGTATTCCACTCCTATGTGACAATGAGAGTGCCATAAAACTTGCCTACACTCCATGTGATCACTCCCGCACCAAACACATAGACATCCGACACCACTTTCTAAGAGATCACTCAATAAAAGGAGACATAAAAATTCCCCATGTGTCCACTCAAAAGCAATTGGCCGATATATTCACCAAACCTCTAGATGAGAGATGCTTTTGTGAACTTAGGAGTAGGCTAAATATCCTTGATTCTCAGAACGTGGCTTGAAATGTTGCACATCTGTAATGCTTTCAGTTTGGTCTGAAAAACAAAGTGTGTTGTCAAAAACATTGCTTGTTTTAATTTCAAAATTCCAAATGTTTTAACAAATTTCATTATGAAGATGTAATCATAGTTATGTGTTGTTTTGTTGCTGATTACATTTTGCATAATGAATTTTTTTAAAAAAATTTGTCCAAAGTTCACCATTCTAAATTTTCAGATTCAAAATTCCTTGATTCAAGACCACGAATTTCGGACTAATCCGCAATCCCGGACTAGTCCGCCAGCGGACAAGTCCGGAAGTCGAGGTTTCTTTAAACAGCCCCACCTTCTTCTCAGAACCACCATTCCACTTTCTCTCTCCACGCAAAACCCTAGTTCATGGCTCCCGTGGCGATCCGGTATTCTGTCTGGTGAAAAGTGAATCCACTCCGTGGGAAAGCTTCTCCACCCCCGGACTAGTCTGGAACCCCACAAGTCCGCTCCTTTTTTTCCGTCAAGATTTGAAGGTAATCTCTTCTCTAGGGTTTGAGTTTGAAATGTGGTTGGTCCCGTTGATAACTTTCAAATCCCTTCCGTGAGGTCACTCCTAGGATGCTATAGATGCTTTGTATGCAATATCACTAGGAGTTGTGGTCGGATCCAAAAGTTGTGAAATTCTTGTTCTTAGCGTCACTTCTGGACAAGTTCGGACGGCCGGACTAATCCGCCAGCGGACTAGTCCGCAAGTCCGGACAAGTCCGCTACCAGCAGACAAGCCTCGATCAAAACTTCACCTTTGGCACGATACATTCTCACATTCCACTCTAATCTACTGCTTTGCACTATGGTCAGAATGGCTGATACAGGATCATCAAGGGGTAGCAGGGAAGTTGTGGCCAAACGCCGCAAGGTAACTCTTCCTGTTGTTGATCGGAATGATGATATACAAGCGGAACCAACAGAGATCAACATGGTTATGACGCAACCGTTAGATCATGAAAGGGGCAGAAGTGGAACCAATTATATGCACAATTCATCTGCAGCAGTATTGAGGAGGAGAGAAAATTGCTATGATCAGACGAAGGAGTCCATTGACAGCAGGTTCTGGAGTTTCTTCCATGCAGACTATTACATCTCTGTTTACATGCAGCTGAAGAACCCTATGATTGTGATGCAATGGATTGATTGGGAATATATGGCAAAGAGGAAGAGTGCTATCTTTGATGAGGTAGTTGATGCTTGCACTTTTCATGGAATCAAAGATCTCCTGGGGTTCAAGTATGACTGGAACAAAGCTGTTATCACCCAGTTCTATGCTACATTGTTCTACAACCCAGAAGGAGAGGCTAGAATCTCTTGGATGACAGGTTCAGAAAGGTATTCAGTGTCTTTCAGAAGGTTTGCCAACATCATCAAGCTGCACAGTGGGTTCAACATTGATATTTGGATTCATGATCAGCCGGTGCTTGAGACTACGGAGATGAATTTCATGTATGAGCCTTCCTCCCGCTTCTATCCTCCGAACACCACTGGTTTTCGCCCGCTCTATAAGGTGATGCATCGAATTCTTAGGAAGACTTTGGCTCCCAGAGAGGGAGATGCATCTTACCTTCATGGACACGGACGAAACCTTCTAAAGTGGCTGACGGAGCAAGAGAAGTTCAACACGTTTGACTTCCTCCTTTCTGAAATTTTTGACATTGTACAAAGACCGAATAGGGCGTGTGCTTATGCACCCTATATCATGTGCATGATCGAAAAGGTCACAAAAAGGGAGTTCGCGAAGGAGAAAAAGCACAAGAGACTCCAACCTCTAGTGCCAGCTGCATCTACAAGTGAACCACCTCCACCTCGTCCAGTTCCCAGAAGAGCTTCAGCTAGTCAGTCATCTTCTTCATCTCGTGGCCGTGGCGGTGTGGCGGTCTATTCAAGATCCTGAAGGGTTTCTTTTCTATTTGCAAGAAGATGGATGCACGTGCCCACGAGGAAAGAGTAGCAAGGAAGAGACACACCAAGGCTGCAAAGGAATGGCACCGTCAGCAGGGATTCAATCGTTCTCCGGACAGCTCTGACGCCGAGGAGTATCAACCTTTGCCAGATCCATTTGAAGAACTCACTGCCGATGAGCTTGCTTACTTGGGTCAGGGCACTGGTGACGATTCTGAGGGGACTCAGAGTGAAGATGATGATGGCGCTAGTGATGAGCAGTAGTGCTGCTCTCTATCTCTCACTTCTCTTCTTTTTGGTGTCTTGATGCCAAAGGGAGAGAAAGTGAGAAGCTCCTCTACCTATCCTATCCTTTATCTATCGTTGGCGTGAACCATTTGGACTTTTTTGTTTTTTTTAACTTTGTTTGTAATATTTCGTACCACTTTGCTTGATTGTGATAATGTGATGTGAATTTATTGCTTTATCTCTATTGCATCTTGCTACAAGTTAATGCTTATATGTGCTTCTATTATTTTCTTAGTATGTGTTGATGTGCTTGGCTTTAGGGGGAGCATATATAAATTTTTTTGTAGCTTCTCATTGGTTCTCATCAATTCACCCAAAAAGAGGAGATTGAAAGTGCATCTAGGATCCCTATGGATTTTGGGATGAATTGTGACAAACAATGGAAGTTTTTAATCTCGTTGTGAGTATGTGTGCAGGGGTGAATCTTATTGAAGATTATCTAGACCCTCCAGACAGAAAGAAGAAGAAGTGTTGGTTCTATGGCTTCTCGTTCTTTTACTTGTTATTCTTTTGAGTCATAGGACCGCCGTACTATCAAGAGGGGTCTCTGCATCTCCAGTAAAGAATTGGTTAGGTGCTCAAAACTTTAATCTGTCAAACCACTCTTATTTTTCTCATTGGCAACGGACTTATCCGGTCCAGCGGACTTGTCCGCCCTGGACTAGTCCGCCCAAGTGCCGGACTCAGCAACTCCGGACTGGTCCGGACCCCCCCCCCCCCCCCGGACTTATCCGGAACGGACATGTCCAGATTAGTTGCGGACTCCAGAGAGTATTTCACGGACTAATCCGTTCGATTTCCAGAATCCAGAGAGATGACCAGCCGACCGTTGCACGCTTTCCGAACTTGTCCGAACCTCCGGACTAGTCCGCAAGGCGGAGTTTTGGAAACTTTTCCTTGATTGATCTATATAATCCCCCCCTTCCCCCACGGGTTAGGGTAATCAAAAATGCAATCTTTTTAACCCTCTTACGCCCTAGAGCTACAGAGATCCATTCCTCCTCCTCCTTCCACGACCTCCACTCAAACCCTAGGGTTTTGATTGAAAGAAGAAGGAGACCTTGAGTCCTCATCGTTCTTGAGCACTTGATCTGTTCTTTGCAGGTTTTGCAGGGCTTATTACTCTTGGAGACTTGTCTCCTAGATGGCTAGGTGTCGCCCGGAATCCATCGATCTCTTGTGGTGAGATCCGAGAGGTTTGAATCATCCCCTTTTTCGATTATAGTGAAGAACCAAGTTGATCTTTGTGGTCGCTTGGAGAGGTTAAGGGTTGAGCGAAACCCGATCCTTTGTGGATCCCTCAACGGAGACGTAGGCTACTTTGTGGAGCCGAACTTCGGTAAAAATTGTTGTGTCTTGTCTTCGTGTTCTTTATTGTCAGATTTATATTCCCGCTGCGATTAGCGGACTTATCCGCACGACCGGACTAGTCTGCTCTCTGTAAATCTGATAAATTTTCTTTAAGTGTCGAATTTTCATGTGGTTGCCTATTCACCCCCCCCCTCTAGGCAACATTCACGAACGGCAAGTTCCTGGTTGACAGCTCTGTCTTCGGGTGATCTTCAGGGCCGAACGTGATCGGGACTTTATGCCACTGCATCTTTTTGCTAATGGGAACAGCTTTGAGCAACTTTCGCTCGTACTTTTTGTACTGGGTTTTAGATGGAACCGTAGTACTTCCACCGAAGATCATGTTAACTTCAGAGAATTCTTCTTCATCTTCCTCCTCGACCCTTCGACAGCCCCTGACCAGAGCCTCGGGTCGAGGTACTGCTGGAGTTTCTGAAACTTTTTTTCTTTTGATCAATGTAATAAGTGCAATCAGTGAAGTTATAGAACCTGGACCAATGAATCGAGCACCACTTATGTGCATCTTCGGGTCTGTCAAAGGGTAGCTTCTTCTTTTTGACGTTCACTACCTTCTTTTTTAGCAACATTGAGCTCCCGATCATCAGATTTTTTTGCAAAAGCTCTTAGTCTTGGCTTCTACCGTAACCTGGCTCGAGCTTTTGATGCCTTGATGCAAGTTTTGGCGATTCACAAGAGGTGGCCCACTGTTCGTGGTTCCTCGATGGCCAGCCATTCTGCGGTGTACATATCAGATACTCCTTCTATGAAGGCTATAATGACCTTCACATCTTCAATATAAGGAATAGAATTCCTCGTCTGACTGAATCTCTTCACATAATCTCGAAGACTCTCATTGGACTTTTGTTTGATGGTCCGAAGGGTTTCTACAATCGAGGGCCTTTCAAAGGTCCCCTGGAAATTCTCGATGAAGGTCACGTAGAGCTGATCCCAAGTCTGAAACGTGGACTCGAAAAGATTCACTAGCCACGATCGGGCTGGTCCTGACAGAACGGTAGGCAAGTAATTAGTCTTTACTCTATCATCTCCCCCAACGGGTTCTATAACCGTGGAGTAAACCTGAAAGAACTCGTCAGAATTTGATAATCTGTCATACTTCTCGATCGGGCCTAGCTTGAATTTCTCAGGCCACCAAACTTGATGAAGACTTGGAGCAAGAGCCTTAAATGAGCTCCGGCTCGATCGAGCCCGATGAGGAGCAACTTCAGCTGCCTCTCTATGACGCGTGTTGACATCAATGTCATTGCACGCATCATGTCTACGCAGGTGTCCATCAGATTGACCCCTTTGACTTCGTTGCCTCTCGAGTCTATGCCGTAAATCTCTGACAGAGAGACGGTGTCCCTGTCGAGGAGATGTGGCCGAAGCAGAGGGTGCTCTTCGGGAGGATATACCTCCATAAGAATTACCACGGCGTGAAGTCTTAGGCCGATTTTAACCTGACGGCATAGCATGACCTATGCGACCTGAAATCTTCAATCCTTGCTGAACCAATGGCACCAAGGGCAAACCATCAGCTGCCAAATGCTGCATGCACTCTAAAATTGTTTAGAGACGAGTAGCTTCAAAACCAGTTTGTAGATTTCTTACCAGAGGACTCGACAAGTTGGTCCTGTGTGCACTAGAACCAATGGTGGGAAGATTACTCGATGACCCAGCAGAAGGTGCTGGATCATTTCTCTCAGTCACATTGATCTGTCGCATCTCAATGTTACGATTCCACTCCGGATACCCCATTCTTCAGGGATAATCCTCATCGGAGCCGAAATCATCTTCGGTGCAGTCGTTGTCGCTGTTGCTACTAGAGTTGTAGCATTCTAGCCTCAGCCCAAAAAACTTGCCATTGACAAGGTTAAGAATCACCTTGGACTCGATTGGTAGCTTCTTAAATTGATCCTTTGAAGGACCAACATATGGTCAAGATCTGAGTGGAACACTCGAAATCTTAATCGTAGTAGGCATCTCAAACGAGATCTGAGAAAAAGCTTCTAAAAACTCCGGACGATGGGCAAAAGAACCTTCTTCATCGGCAACAAAAATCAATGTTCCGAAATGGAACGTGGTGCCAGCCGAGAACACGAGGTTGCATGTGGAAGCCATGGATGAAAGTTAGACTAACTTCACCTCACACTCCCCTTCCTGGCGCGTCTCTGTCAACAACCAAAATACGAGTTCGAGAAATCAGCAGATATTGTGAATAGGGTCGAATGCGTGAGTATTGTGAAGCTAATCACGAAGAGGACTAACACAAGTGGTTTAGACTGCTTCGGCCCTCCCGGAGGATAACAACCCTACATACAGTGAGTGTGTGTTCTCTTGTTCTGAAAACATATGTCTTGCCCTGTCGGGCAGGTTACATATTTATAAGAGAAACGCGCCTCCTGTGGTAATGACAATTACCACGTTATAACACTGATAATATCTATTTCTAATTATAACGAGTGCGGCTATTAAGCGTAACGGCCCTTTAATTGACGTTAACTCTCTGACAATCAATCGTGCTTTAAATACCGCGTCGTGCGTCGTGGGGTCATGAATAGCCGTTTCACAAATGACCATTCATATTTGAGCCAAGGCCCACGAACGTCTTCGTAAATTTTGTTTCGGCACATGCCTGTTAGGGAGAAAGAAATTGAGGCATCTACGGTCTTATTCAAAAAATTTGTTTGAATGTGTAAAATTTTGAGTTGCGATTCAAATAACTCTAATGATAAATCAAATTATATCAAAATATATGAACTTTATTAAATTTTTTAATAAGATAAATAGTCAAAGTTAAATTTAAAAGTCAACGACAATATTAATTAAAAAACAGAGAGAGTATTTAGTAGTATTACGCATGAGGTGTTGTAAAAAAGAACACGGAGAGGTGAGAACTGAGAACTGAGAACAGAAAGGACAAAATAACAGTGGCCAATTAAAATCCAAAGGAGAATATATTGACAGCCACTGTTCAGTGGTGGCAGCAGTTACGGTAAAAGCTAAAATACCCACGTCCGAAGTGCGGACAGCGCTCTGACTCCACCGCTGCCCCATGGGGCCCCCTTGAAAATAAACGTTGGCCGGGGGGGCCGCTCACGCGAGCGCCGACGACGGCGCTGGCCCTGTTCGCAGATGCGGTCGAGGGCAAAAAAAAAAAACGGCGTTAGTTGCCGCAGCAGGGCCATGGTGAGAGCATTGTGAGTAATGTGAGTGGGGTACTCGTGGAAAGGCAGCAGGAAAGCGTAGCTGCGTCGAGCGAGAATTTGCGAACGTGCAGGGCTGCCGCGCAAGGTTTACAAAACCGTTCAAAATCGATCGGTTTTTACGGTTTTCGATGAAATTGGTTCGGTTTGTTTTTATCGAACGATCGGTTTTCGTTTTAAAATTTAAAAAAATTGAAAATTTGAAAAAAAAAATTCGAAATACCGAAAACCGATAAAACCGATCGGCTAACCGGTAAAATCGGTCGGTTTCGAATTTTGAAATTTGAAACCGTAAAAACCGAAGAAACCGCTCGGCTAACCGGTGAAACCAACCGGTTACTGTAGCAGTTTGTTCAAATTTTAAATTTTCGATTTTAAGCGGTTTTTGATCAGTTTTTTCGGTTTTAACAGTTTTCGTTAAACCGATCGGACCAGTTTTAACGGTTTAAACAAAATAGTAAACCCCGCAGCCACGCCAGTGTGCACGGTTCAGTTAAATGGAGAAAGCGCATGCCTGGCTCGCAGTCGCAGACGATGGAGTCGCATACTCGGCCACAGGTGGTGGATGGGTGAGTGAGTGAGAGCCGTCCAACTCTCTCGTGCGCTTCCGCCTTCAGGCTTTTCAGTGGCCAGATGTGTTTTTGTTTCGGTAATATGCTAGGAGTATATGGTTAAGTTACATTCCACGTATGCTTCGTTACTACTCCTACTAGCAGTAGTTTCTATTTGGGTTTTCTCACCAAAAGAAAATCGTCTCTCAGCGTGTGGAGGACCGAGGATTTTTTTAAAAAAAAATCAGCTCATCCTCCGTACCCATAAAGTCGTGTACACACGCGTTCATGCACCTCGTGTCACGCACGAGCAGACTCGCTGTGCCATGCCAATCACGTATGGGCTCGTAACTGCAGCGCCGGGGAGACGACTACGACGTCGACCGCGACGGTGTCCACGCTCTATCCCTTTCCACGCTCAGGCCCGTGCATGGCAGGCCAGGCTCGTCTCTTTCCGTGGCGTGCAGGAGAGGAGAGCTCGAACTGGACTCTCGAGAGCGAGCGCACGTCCTGACGAAACGATCGTACGCCTGCTGCCTCGCCTCGTTCCGCACTGCTGTTGGTACTCCTAGCTAGGGCGGTACAGTACTCCTAGACGTACCCGTGCATGCTTCCCAGACGGACGCTGTTCGCGCTGATGGCCGTGTCCAAATCTGCCGGGTGCCGTTCGCGGACAAAGGTTAACAAAGGTTACTGGCCGTCGCTGTGTGCGTGATACGCAGCGATCCCGCAGCTGTGTGCGTGATACGCAGCGATCCCGCAGCGGAACACCCTACTGGTTAGTGGTTACTGAAACAAACGTTTGGGAGGAGGAGGACGAATAGGAAGCGATGGCCGACGTGACGGATATACATTCGACAGGGTAGCGAGCCGGCCGTGCGCTGTTGCTGGACTAGGATTAGTAGCTCTTGCCGGTGAATCGGCTGCTTTTTCCGCGTGATTTGCCGGAAGCGACGTGGGGTTCGTCTTCGTCGTCGACAGCGGCATGGGCGCGACGCGAAGGCGTGGAGGGCGTCCATGCCGCGCCGCCCGCCGATCGAAAGCGGAGGAGGCGCTTAGCTTAGCTTTCCATCGCATTGCGACATGCGCCGCGCTGGCGCTGCCTGCCGCTGCGGCAGGGAAAAGGCGACACAACGGCACTAGCTAGCTGGTGTCACGTGATCGTCTGGGCATTTTCCCCTTCCCTTTTCGCCGCGCCGGCTCGCTTCCGGCTGACGGACGGGCGGGCGATCCGCTGGAAGCGGCAGGCAGCGGGAGATGCTCCGCTCCAGGCGAGCTGGGCAGCGCGTGCTCCCTGGCACGGCGGGCCTTGCTTGCTATCCGATCCAGCTGCCGGTCGTTTTGACCAGATAGGAGTAGGTCCATCGGCTCGTCATCATGCAGGTGTTTGCGGACTGGATCGCGGAGCCTTTCCAGCGCGCGTGTGTCGTTTACGCAGCAGTGGCGCCGGTTCCAAATTGCTCGCATGTGAAACGTATCGCCAAGCACATACTGTAAAATTCTTTGGTTTCTTTTTCATTTTGAGGGCGTTCTGATGATTTCTTATAACTGATGTTAATTAGTAGAAGTACTAGACAAAAAATAATTATTTCGGCGTCTCGATCGCTCGAATTATCAATATCATTTTCCGTACAAAACAATAATATGTCTTCACATCCTACTCGAGTGCATGGACCCTGTACTGTAGGAGAAAGCGAGTCCTATGAAATGGATATGCTCAGCAATCAGAATTCAGAAGCATGAGAGTGCAGCAGCAGTTTTTTTTTAAACAAAAAGGAAACAAAACTATCTCAGAAGTGTTAGAATATAAGTAAATTGTTCACCTTTCTCTATCAGTTTAAAATATAAGTGAATTGTCCATCTTTCTCTATCAGTTTAAGTTTTTTTAAGTGAACTAGTTCACTTATACTCTAAAAAGTAGTAGTAGCATGTCTTTTGTTTGATGGATTAGTAAGTAAGTACACTGAACACACTCGAGATGCCGTCTTCACATATTTCCAAGGCGACACGGATAAAGCACGTGCAAACACCGGAAATAGTATAAACCTGTTATCTAATCGATACCTTAAAATAAGATTAAAACTCAGCTGCACAAGCATGTCAAACTTGACGTGCTGTACTTGCAGGAAAGGGTGACTGATTGCCGCTATTATATTATCGCCGCCATTTTCTTCCAACGTGTTTTGGACTAGCAATCTTCTCTTCCCAGTGTTCCGTTACTGTGGAGCAATAGCGAGAGGTACCGGACATGACAATGGTAATCTCAACAACTATTCGGTTAAAAAGAGAGAAGAATTTGGTTTTCTGAAATACTACTACTAGTAACATGATTTTTTGGCATTCAGAGTTCTTGTTTTGGAATCAATGTTACCTGTTGTTGCCGCACCCGGCAGCAGCCATCCTGTTGTAATCTGGGGCTTAAGTTTGTGGCGGCCATGGTCCAAACCGCTGCACTGCAGCACGTTTTTGGCTGGTTGGGGTCCTCCCAAACTGGCAGTCGTCGCGTAAAGGATTCTCTAAAATGCGACACTCTACGAGTAAAAGTTGATTTGGGGTCTTTCCAAAAGGGAAAAAAAACAACGGGGGTACTGTGTTTCTGCACTGATTTGCTCTCAACCTTCTTACAGAGAAAACATAGATTTTTAAGTTATCTAAACTGAGCCGATAGAACTTCAAAATAAATCTGTGAAGAAAGAATGGGAAAAATATTATCCATGCACTTCTAGCTCCACTGGCGACTGGCCTGGGATAACCTTACTTCCACTTCAAGCTTTAGTCCCTCTCACAGCCTCTTGGACAGAAATGGATGGCCTGTGTCATGCACGCATGGCGCAAGTGGAAAACGATAGTGCATCACCTGCTGCCGCTCATGTGAAACTTCAACGATCACAGCTCACTGCTCACCCTGAAGAAACTGAGAGGAATATTTCTCCTCACTCACTTTACATTATCCAATGGCTATGCCATGCATTGCAGTAAGGCAAGGATGAATTATTTGGACCTAGTGCGAGTCCCTGTCACAGCCAAAGTTGGTCAAGGTCATGCTTTTGGGGAGTGAGGAGGATCTATGGTAGTAATGGGCAGGGCCAGTAAAATACTATGGTTCATGTGTGATAACCTCAGCCCTTTATTTGGGTGGACTTGCATCCTGTTCACTGGCATCAGTCCAGATCAAAATGATGCAGCTGAAAGACTCCTTTTTGACGAGTGCGCGAAGTGTAGTAGGACTATGTGAAGAGGTCAAAAGTGCCAAAACCAGTAGTGACATATTTTTTCCCCCACCTCATCAGCGTCAGGACTGTAAAGAGATGCGAGAAAAGCTGCCTCTTTTGTTTGACAGCGTACACACATCTCTGATGAAACCAGTCCCCTTTTGGTCATCACGCAATCGTCAGGGGACACGGTACAGAACGACGGGCAAGAATCCTCTCCCTTGCGATGAGATAAAACGTCTCCCAGCTCCGTCAGAGAACAAATTTAGATGATTACTCCTTTGTATTCACGTGAGATTTTAAATGACATTTTTTTTACAGTTTTGGCCTCTGGCGTGACAATGACAGTAGAGGGAGAGAGCGAGAGACAGAGGGATCTGATTGGTCGTTTTCACCCGCCTTGTTGTAGTACTACTGCACAGCCAAGGTGCAAGGATTTTTGCAGGGTGTCAAGTTCGAGTCAGGGGAAAAAGGGTCTGTTTGAAGCTGGCTTTTATTTGGTGAGACAGATTTATTGTAATCAGACTGACAATGTATATGGTAATTTGTTTGGTTAGTTGTGTAAACAGAAACAGACCGAGAAAAAATGCTGTTTGATTGTTCGCATAAATCTAATTTATATGAGATAAAAAAAATTATTTTAATATTTAATTTGTGTAACCACACTTTAATAACTTTCATTTTAACTTTATAGATCCTAATCTAATTTAATATATATTAATATATTTTATAATAAATTAATTATTTACTTAATGACATCATTAATCAAACTTGAAATCAAATCCGTTTCTTGAGAGCCAGGCTCGCACGCGCTCTTTGCACGCCGTGGAACAGGCCGGCGGACCGCTGCAGCCAACCGAACACCCGACGTCTGCACGCGTCCAACCTGATCCGGTCAAATCCAGGAAACCAATGAGCCCCAAAGTGTATTCCTCCAAGTGGTATCCTGCAGTGAGATTCTTCCCTCCGGTCAGTGAGTGCATCGATCTCCCTCGTGGACTCGGATAGGGTTTCACTATCAGTTTAAAACCTTCGCGCTGATCGCGTATCAACGCAGTACAAATGCAGACCTAATTAAGATATGCCGCTGCTGTGCTTGCAATGAACGAACAGTGATACTACTATTGTTGTTGGCAGCTGGGCAGGGATGGTCCATGCATGTAGAGCAGATGTTCAAAGTAAGGAGGCTTTGATAAGACTGTTGAGAACAGATAAAAAGGGGCTTAGAATTCCGCGTAGCTACCTCCCCCACACAACGTTCCTTCGTCCTCTCCAGTCTTCACGACATTTCACTCTTTCCTGATGTACACTACTCCTAGTACAGTACTGAGCTACGGAGTAGAAGTATCCAAGCATCTTGGGCTGCACGTACACGATCTTTCTGTTTCGCAGGGCGGAATTTTGCCGAAATTTACTCATCTCTCAGTCGCAGTGTGAGATGCCGCATGCCGCTGCACTTTGCGGTGCGTAGGCAAGGAGATTTCCGCCGGCCGCAATCTATTCGTTGATGAACAAGTAGGGCGGTCCGTACGCCAGGAACAGTCCTGTACATTTGAGTCTGTGTGCGGGCATGAAGGGGACAGTCGGGATCAAATCCACATCGGAGGACCAAGCCACGATCGAGAGGGGTTTCTCATTCTCATTTCCGGAATTAATATGAGCGAAATCGTGGACCATGTAGAGAGAGAGAGAGAGAGAGAGACGCATTATTATTTTGTATTTTGCTCATTAAAGTAGCGGTATAATATTGGCAACCAGGACAGGCCAGCCCTCACGAGAGAGAAGGCAACGGGGGCAGTATAAATTTTGGGCAGCTGTGGCTTTCCCATTCGGTAGTGCCTTGGCCTCACAAGTCACAGCCAGACTGAGAGAAGCAAGAAGAGAAGGCGCGAGCAGCGGTAGTAGCAGCTTGGGCTAACTTAGCTGCTCACTACTCCAAGATTCTTGGCTAGGATCTCCCGTCCACCTCCTTCACTGCGAGCAGCTATCAGCGGCTGCACCGGCCACGCGAGCAGTCACTAGCCAGCCAGCCGTGGCGGCCGATAGATCACGCGGCGTGAGCGAGCTCGACGACCAGCAGCTCTCGCTGGATCGCCGCCGCCTCGGCGAGCGATGGAGCAGCTGAGCCCGGTGGCCGTGACGCACCTGCTGCAGCACACGCTGCGGAGCCTCTGCACCGGCGACGCGCCGCCGCAGTGGGTCTACGCCGTCTTCTGGCGCGTCCTCCCCCGGAACTACCCGCCTCCCAAGTGCGTGCGTTATGAAAGCTCCCTCCTCCTCAACCTCCGCATGTTCCCACGGCTGCTGCTATTAGCTAAGTGCTGCGTTCCAAAACACATGTTTCTTCGTTGACTGACTGAGAGTGGCTGTTTTATTGATCCTTTGACCAGATGGGATCTCCCTGGCTCGGCGTATGACAGGACCAGAGGAAACCGGAGGAACTGGTAAGCGGGCATGTTTATTCTTCCCTTGTTCGCTGCTTGCGGACTTGCAGTAGAGGTTTCAAGCCATGTAGGAGTAAATGTTTGGTGTTCTTGCGACGAGCTTCACCTAGGATCCTGGCATGGGAGGACGGGTTCTGCAACTTCGCGGCCACCGCCTCTGCCGCGTGCGGCCAAGAGGGCGCTGCCGTCGCGTACGCGGCTGGGGACTGCGAGGCCGCTGTGCATCAGCAAGAGGCAGCAGCGAAGCAGCAGCAGCAGGGACTGCAGCCGGAGCTGTTCTTCAAGATGTCCCATGACATCTACAACTACGGCGAAGGGTTGGTGGCCGCCCGCCTGAGCCCGCCCTTAGTCATACTTAGTCAGTTAATGATAGTGTGTTTGCCTTTTTCTCTGTGTCCTGGTGCAGGTTGATAGGGAAAGTGGCGGCAGACCACAGCCACAAGTGGGTGTTCAAGGAGCCCCCAGAGCAGGACACCAACCTCATCTCCTCCTGGAGCAACCCTGCCGACTCTGTAAGCGTCACTAACCACTGATCCGATAACAGTAATCGCTGGCCATTGTTTGAGTGGCTGTGGTTAACGATCTGTGCGGCGTGTACGGCTTGTGCGTTTTTGCAGCATCCAAGGACGTGGGAGGCGCAGTTCCAGTCCGGGATCCAGGTACGCACTTTCAGGCGGGCCTTGACAAATCGCAATCTCCGGCTGGGCAGGCGAGGGAACCTCTGCGAGCCGCAGATAGGCGGCAGTGGCTAGAGTAGCTTACGAGAGTTGCGCCGGTGATGACGCCGCGCCGTGACCTGACCCGCGTTTTTTTTTTTTTGTGTTTGTTTCACTCGCGTGTTCTTTGCAGACCATCGCGCTGATCGGTGTCAGGGAGGGCGTCGTGCAGCTCGGCTCCATGAAAAAGGTGCGCCACCTCTCCCCGTCTCCGTCGCCTCACCGGTCGTTTTCTGGTGCTCCGGTTCTCGATAACCGAGGCGAGGCATCAGCATGTGCGCGACGTATCGTGCGCGCGATGCGATGCGACGGCCGCGTTCCATGGGAGCTTGTACGACCGGTCTGGCCAGCGTGTCCGCCCCGCGTTGCATGGCTAGGCGCTGCTGACGCTGCGCGTTGTCTCGGTGTTTGATCGGTTGGGTTGCAGGTGGCGGAGGACCTGAGCTACGTGGTGATGCTGCGCCGCAAGTTCGGGTACCTGGAGAGCATCCCGGGGGTGCTGCTGCCGCACCCGTCGTCGGCCGGCGCGTTCCCGGGCGACTGCGGCGTGGGCCCGCTCGCTCCGCCGGACCTC
>BCLG01003173.1:19746-57790 GCA_001602295.1 Zoysia matrella
CCCACGACACCGTCCGATCGAATTCAAATCAACCGCTCGGATCGACCGGTGGTTCAAATTTCTGGACGGTCCGATTTCCCTCCGCGGGGAGGCACGGAAGCCGTCCGATCCCCGTGACCACAACGGCGGGTTCGAACAAGGGGAGGCGACCGAACGAACCCCCCACAATCGGCTGACCGACAGCCGAGGCCATCGGGCCAAACCGAACGTTCGGACGCTGATCATGGCCAAGCCTAGGCGCGACGCCGATCATGGGCAGGAACCGCGTCGAACCGGTCCGACCTAGGCGTCTTACCGAACGAAAGACCGAGAACGATCTCGGCCCGACCTCGAAGGTCGGAACGATGCGTGCACGCAGAACGAAACCACTAACGATCGGCTGACCGACAGCCGAGGGCATCAGGCCAATCCGAACGATCGTGCGCTGATCATGGCCCTGGCCTAAGCGTGACGACGATCATGGGCAGGGACCGCGTCGAAACCGGCCTTCCTAGTCATCTCGTGGAATGAAAAAACCGAGGCCAGCCTCGGTCCGACCCCGAACGTCAGCGCTATGCCTAGTCGGCCCCCCGGATCGCCTCTAGGCTCGGGGGCTAGGCCCACAGCGAAACCCCTGACGACCAGCTGACCGACAGCCGAGGCCATCGGACCAATCTAAACGATCGTGCGCTGATCATGGCTCTGGCCTAGGCGTGACGTCGATCATGGGCAAGGACCGCGTCGAAACCAGCCCTTCCCAGCCTTTTCATCGAATGAAAAAACCGAGACCGACCTTGGCCCGAGCTCGACCGTCGGCGCGATACTCAGCCGGATCCCCGGATCACCTAGGCACGAGGGCAGAGCCAGCGAAACGGTTCCGATACGATCAACCATCGACGAATGATGGTCCGCACAACGTTTCAGCCCACGACCGACCCTCCGGAATCGCTCGAGGGCTCGGGGGCTACGCCCTACGGGCGCGCTCGCGCGCACCCGTAGGAGCACAACAATCCTCAGGAGCGACCAGCCCGACGCCGCCTCAACTATAGAGCGCAAACGGCGTCAGACTCGGGGGCTACTGTCGGGATCACATACCCCGGTACCCAACAGGTCGCGCTCGTACGCACAAGGTCAGGGGTCGGCCGATCACGGGTTTTGACCCCCCGACGACGATCTACGACGGCCATGTCTTAGCCGCGCGGGCACGTGAAGACTCCGAAGGCCGACGCTCGGGGAGCGACCCCTAGGGGGTAGGTGCCGCGTTATGGTACATTTACTCCGATGGCCAACTGCCATCTGTCCTAACGGGACGAGACAAGATTCACCATGGCGACACTCCAGCAGAAAGCTGCGACGGCTGCCGGACAAAACATGACAGCACTGTAGCCGGCACAGTGACGCCGGACGAGCATCGCAGTAGCCGCCGCTGCGCACGACACGACGGGTCATGATCATGCCTGGACAAAGCGAAATGATGACGACGAAGACGGAAGAGCCCACCTGTCAGCGAGAAGGCAGGATCGTGTAAGACCTACCACTTGTAACCTCGGGCCCCCTCTTATATAAAGGGAGACCCGTGGAGCGATAGACTCAGCTCAGCTCAACGCACTCAACACAACACAAGACACGAATACAATAGCCTCAAACACGCGAAAGACCACCACGAGCTCCAGGGTCTTTGCATCCTTCCGAGCAAACACACCCACTCGTCCAAATCCCGGATCCTCTCGCGAAGAGAGGATCCCGCCTTTGCAACATTATCATCGAGATAATCCGCTCTCTGGACGTAGGGTATTACACCGCTCGAGGTGACCCAAACCAGGCTAAAATCTTCCTGAGTATTCCTTAGACTAGGCCACATCGAATCCGAAGGCACACCAGCCTCCACGATCGTATATTTACTGTGTCCGTGGTCAGAACGTCGACAAGAATCAGATGAAAAACAAAATTGAAATTCCACTACGTACGTAGTAGGTTTCTAACCCCGATTCATCAAATGAAAAACATGATCCTAGGGGTGAATTGCCAAGGAGTACTCGTATGTATGTTGAACATATGAAGAGGTTTTTCGAAAACGGGGAGTATGACGGCAGCAAGCTACTCGGTCACTCACACGGCGGCCGCGACGGAGGTCCACTGCAGCGTCTCGGTGCAGTGGCGCGCGGAGTCGCAGCACAGCGCGGCGGTTCCCAGCAGGCGCCAGCACCTCGCGTGCGGCCGGCCCAGGCCGGACGGGCTCAGCGCCTTCCTGGCGCACGCCCCCCGCAACACGAAGAACCTGCTTGACATCAAAAGAGCGAGAACGACGAAGAAGAGCCTGGAGAAGACGAAGACCCTGACGTCCACCATGTCGCCGAGAGAGAGGGGCGCAGGCAGCTCGCGGACGACGACACGGCCACAAACAAATGCGCTTCCTTGTCAAACTTCCTGGCGGCGCGAACTATGCACTGCTCGTTTTACAGGGCACGGTGACGAGTGGCTTTGTTGCCGTCGTCGATTTGTTGGTTTCGTTGGAGTCGCTTTCGCGGCGCGCGTGCGCGGGAGAGAGATGGAAATGCACGGCCGGCACCCGGCAGGCCGCAGCCGAAGTGTGGCCTTTCTGCTTACTACGTACGTGCGTGGGCCGCCGATTTGTGCCTGAACTCGAGAGTCCGAGGAGAAAGGGCAAAATGACCACCAGCTTCGGAGTTTCATTAGTCTCCTCTCAAAATCCATTTCGGAGGTGAGATTCACCTATCAAAGTGGCGTATAAAAGAATCCCAATCCAACGAACTAAAACGCATGCGAAAAGGTGGATCGGATGAGTACATGACATCCGCGGGAAGACGGAAAAAATTCTCGCGGCGCATGCATACGCGGTGCAGAGATCTCCTCTACCATCACCTACTTCCAAACCAACCTAAGTACCACCGGTCAAGCAAAACCAGACAAGGCACATTGGCAAACAGAAATCACAAGCATACTGTACTTGTTTTCTGAAATTTCCAGGCCACACGATAATGGATTAATGGTTGTTATTTGGTCGCTGCCGTCAAAATCGAACTATCTCAACCAGGATGACCAGCACACCTCTAACCTGATACCAGTGGCTGGTAGTCTTTGTTTGCCGAAAACTAAGCTACGCGCGCAGGCTCGGGAAGATTGACGCGCTTGCCTTGCCTCACCTTGTTAGACCACCATATTAAACCTACACAGAAAACTGCCCATACGCGGACACCAAACGTGTTAGCCATCGATCGACCGACCGACAAGCTCGACGTGCCAATGGTCAACAGCTCGAGCTCCCGGCACCCTGCTGACGAATTCGATCTGGCACCACGTCGCGGATCCTTGCCGTAGGCTCCGAGCCGCGAGGAGGTCGAGGCCGTCATCCGTCGAGCAACGCAAGCCTCATCGCGGATGCAAACGACGCCGATCCCAAGAACCCGGCCAGGAGCTGGAGCTCCTGCAGCAAACGACATGGCGCGAGCATCGCGTAAGCCGCGCCGCGCCGCGCCGAAACTGATCATGCTCCTACATTTTCTTGCGAAATAATTTTCTTGCACGTTGTTCATTGTATCGCATTGGGTTGGTCGTTGCTCCTTAAAAAAATCAGGATTTGCAGCTGGCGACAAACGGGAAATCCTCACTCGGCGGCCGCACAACGGAAAACGGGAGCTGATCGATCGAGCAGCAAAGAAACACGCCAACGAATCCGCGTCCAGATCACACAATATACATTCCGGACGCCATCCCCGCTGATTATATTACCTACTATATCATCAACCTGACTAATTTAGTCAATATATATAAAGAATAATTTCCCGCTCCACGCGACGATGATTAGACACCCTTCGTTTTCCCAGCTAGAAAGGCAGCAACTGGCAAGCGACCATGATCGATCTTTCGGTCCCCTCTGTCCGTGACCTGTACGATCTCCTTATATTCTTGTTGCGCTTACGTCTCCGTGAGCAGCAGCAGAGTACTCCTACGTGCTGGCCGTGTAGCGATCATGATTAGCGAGCGATAATGGTGGGGTTCGTACTACCAACTAACTAACTACTAGCTCTAATCATCCAAGCACGCATGCAATGGGTCTAGTAGGTGCGTAATTATAAAGTTGGTTAATCGATTGATCTGCTGATTGGCAGTGTCGCCGACCTAACCTACACGGATACGGCCGCTGCTTTGGCTGTGACGCAGACGTTTTCCGTTGGTAGTGTCCTTCTGCCCTCTGCCGAGCGGCAGAGGATCCGCGTCCCGTATCTCTATCCGTCATATCTTAGAAATGAGCAAACGTCATGGAAGCAACTAAATAGATAGCATCATATCAACGATTTTTCAAAAAAGTGTGAACACACATGTTTCAAATATTAGTTGCAAAGAAAATTACAAACCATTTTTTATGTAAATTCGACTAAATACAAATTTCTCCTCGTTTGAATGGGTGTTCAAAAATTATGGTTTCCACAGCCCACAGCCCCTGGACGTTTGACTTGCCCCTGCTCACCCGCCACATTCAGGCCCCATCCAGCCAGCACTAATCCCTTTCCGCTCCCCCGTTGTTAATTCTTAATTAACCACACCTTCCGCTTAATGGGCCCCCTCTTTTTCCTCGCCTTTTAATTCCAAACACTTAACACCTTCTCTCTCCTCACTCCGCCCTTTGCTTCCCCTTTACTCTCTCTCTCTCTTCATGTGTGCAGGTGTGCGCTGTGGTCGGCTTTCCGGCTTCTTCTCCATCGCGGCATCGCCACGGAGCAGAGGCCGATAGCCCTTCACCAGTCCCCACATTCCGGCGTCGCCGCGCGCGAGCAAGAACAGTAGGGTGCTAAGCAGGCGCCCGGTTCTTGTTTTTTCCCCTCTTGCGCGTGGGGCGGGCGGAGGGGGGGTTCGTGACGGGATTCTTGTTCAATGGGGCTTGATTGGAGGGGCTGCCGAGGTAATTCCTTCTCCCCGTCCTGTTTCTTGGCGTGGTCCAGTCCATCTCGGTTTTAAGATATTGACTTGTTCCGTGCCCCAGAATTATGTTGGCTCTTGGGATTTTTGTTGTGCTCTGGTGTCGGCAGGACCCGGAATTTCCGCGCATTGTCCAGATGTTCCATGTTTTTTGGGTCCAATTCCCTGATGAATGTTGCGTTCCATATTTGCTCGTTGATTGGTTTGCTTGCTGGAGAACTCCTGTGAGGTGATGCGGAAATGATACTTTCCCCTCACATAGCTCTCAAATGGGCGGCTTTCTCCGAAGACAAAGTCGCCCTTTTCTTTTTAGTTTTGTTCATGTGCTAGTGCTTTGGGTCCGTGAGTTGGCTAATGCACCTTTTCCTTTCTCACGCAGAAAAAGCTGTTAGGATAAGTTTGTAAATTCCTTCGTCAAATCACGACAAGATTCAGATCAGTAGAACATCTGTTGTTCATCAGACAGACCAAAGAATATGTCGTCCCCAGATAATTCTGTCAGTGAAGCACTGTCAAGAACAACGCCCGTGTTCCATTTGAAACTATGGGTCGTGATTGCAATTGGCGTTGGGATAGTGATGGCTGGTCTGCTCATCATTGCGCTGTGCCTCTCGCTCAGGAGGAAGAAAAAGACAGTAAAAAGATTCGACAACGCATCACTAGCAGAGATCCCTATAGTGTCGAAGGAAATCAATGTTGACAGAGTCGATGCACAAAGTGTGCATGACAGTGAAGCGCCGCCGTTCATGCCGGTGCATGATAAGTATGCACAGATGAAAGGTGCAGGGAATTTGGCAGAGAGTAGATCTGTTGATGTCGACACATTCAGCCAGTGCAGCTCAGTTTACAACATTGAGAAGGCTGGGAGTTCGTACTCTGAGGATTACAGCAGCTCTGGGCCGGCTAGGAAAGGCAGCTCGCCATACGCCTATTCAGCTTCGCCACTGGTTGGTTTGCCTGAGCTGTCACATTTGGGATGGGGCCACTGGTTTACTTTGAGGGACTTAGAGTATGCAACCAATCGGTTTGCAAAGGTTAATGTCCTTGGAGAGGGTGGCTACGGAGTTGTCTACAAGGGACGGTTGGTGAATGGGACTGAAATTGCTGTGAAAAAGATTCTTAATAATGTGTAAGTTTACACTTGTCCTTCTGAATTACCATTATATTAATTCAGAGCTGAATTTTGTTGTCTTGATTTGCAGAGGACAGGCAGAGAAAGAATTTAGAGTCGAAGTTGAAGCAATTGGCCATGTTCGGCATAAAAATCTGGTGCGACTTCTGGGCTACTGTGTGGAAGGGATACACAGGTGAGCATTTGCTTTGTGTTTCTGCTCTGCTTGTTACACTTACATTCATCATGGTACATTGTAAAACCTGCTTGGGCCATCATATTTGCTCCACCTTTGGCAACTTGTTCATCAGGAATAGGCTAGACATTATTAATTTTTCACAAAGGAAAACTTGTACTCTCTACCATGTGAAGAAGTTTTTTTTGGCCCTTGTTGTGCATACTGCCAGATTTATGTTTTCTTTTCCCTTGTTTTTTGTTTGCAAATTTTGATCAAAAGTGCCACTTCAAGTTTAAACTATATTAAGGGCAATATTTTTCACATAATATTTTCATTGTACATGACTTCTTCTGACTATTTTCCTGCAGGATGCTCGTTTATGAGTATGTTAACAATGGCAACCTAGAACAATGGCTTCATGGTGCTATGAGTCAACATGGTGTACTTAGTTGGGAAAACCGTACGAAGATTCTACTTGGCACTGCAAAAGCGTAAGTTTGGACTAATTTCAAATTATTTCACAGAATATTTTTTTTTAATTAACATCAGTGATTAAAATTCCTGGCCCAGTTGTAAAGCTGTTGCCTTGTGACCATGAGGTCACGGGTTCGATCCTGGAAATAGCCCTTGCAGAATTGCAAAAATGTAGGGAAAGACTGCGTACAAAAGATCAAAGTGGTCGGACCCTTCCCTGCACTCTGCGCAAGTGCACCGGGCTGCCCTTTTTTCTATAAATGATTAAAATTCACTTGACTGTTGATCGTTACATGCTAATGTTGGTGTTCCTGATCTTCAGGCTTGCATACCTTCATGAGGCTATAGACCCCAAAGTAGTACATCGAGATATCAAATCTAGTAATATCTTAATTGATGATGAATTCAACAGCAAGGTTTCTGATTTTGGGTTGGCGAAGCTTCTGAATTCTGATAAAAGCCATATCAATACAAGAGTGATGGGAACATATGGGTATAGATCATTGTGCCCTTCCTCATTTCTAATTACTTATAGTGTATTCATCAGGACTGGAATTTGCTAACTTTCTTCTCAACCTGACACCAGGTATGTTGCACCTGAATATGCTAACAGTGGGATGTTAAATGAAAAGAGTGACATTTACAGCTTTGGTGTGGTTTTGCTGGAATCTGTGACAGCAAAGGATCCAGTTGATTACAGTAAACCTGCGGATGAGGTAGAATTTTTCTAATTTTAGACAGTTGTATGATCACCAACTCTGGTGGTTCTTACACCTCTTTTGTTTGTTTCAGGTGAATCTTGTTGAGTGGCTTAAAATGATGGTTACCAATAAGAGGGTAGAGGAGGTAGTGGATCCAAATCTTGAGATTAAGCCATCAAAGCGTGCCCTTAAGCGGGCAATCTTGGTTGGTCTGAAGTGTGTTGATCCTGATGCTGACAAGAGGCCAAAGATGAGTCATGTTGTCCAAATGCTTGAAGCAGTGCAAAATGCCCATCAACAGGTACTCTTCTTATCTTAACATATTTATTTGCTTCTATTATGTCCTTTTAATTAACACACCTTTTTATCCCTCTTGGAGCATAGGTTAAATGAGTAAAACTAAGCACCTTTTTCTTGTTAATGAAAGGATCAGAGGAAGCTCAGCCAGGTGGGAAGCATGGATATTGAGTCGCAGCAGTCGCTAGAGGAGGTTTCAAACAGTGCTGATGCCGGAAGCTCCAATCCTGAGCACTCATAGAAGAAAAAGTAGGATATCTGAAGCCATCTGATCAAAACAGCTGATTTGATACTATTCAGTAATTTATTAGAGTGGATCAGGTTTACATTTTGCATATACGGGAGGCTAAGGTAAAAATGAGTTAGAAGCAGGCTACTCGTTTTCTTTTTACCCTTTTACTAGGAGTGCTTCTATACTCCCCTAAAAGAATCACCTTCTTCTCTTCTACCTTAGGATATGTGTAGTTTTCCTTTAGGGGAGCATAGAAGCATCTTCATCTATATTTATCATTTGAGTTATCAGGAGGGACTAACCTCAAAAGGCATGACTATAGTTTTCGGGTTTTGTTTTCCATTGTATAGAAGCTTCATGGGTCCTCATTTTTACCATATGAAACCATAAATTTGGTGTGCAATATGATGAGCAATGCGATCCTCATTTTTTCCTGCAATGTACTCGGATCAAATGTGTTTGCAACAAGCAGGGTTCTTTGTCGGGAACAAATGTATCACACCACTTTTTTGAGATTAGTTGTAGTTGTAGTCAGTGCCTACTTGAACTAATCATTTGCGCATTTTGAGTATTACATGTCTTCATCCGTTGCTGAGAATCGAAGGCAGCTGTTTGGCCCCTCCACCTGGAGGTCAGTTAGGTTTATGTCTCTGCGCATGATTGTGGGGTGCCAATGATTGGTGCCTGCTTGGTTTGCAAGCTCTGCCACCCTCCCTATTACCCTTTTATTTCAAGGACTAGACTAATCATTGGCAGCTGGTGATATAATGCAGAGGCCTCTTTGCATTGCATGAATTTTTCTTGAATCTTATGATTTTTTTATAAAAAAAGCTGCAATTTCTGTGAAAATCTTGATTTGCAGGGAGCCAAGGCGTACACACAACTTTTGATTGGCTTTTTTTTATCCTGATAGCCTGCTGTACTTTCTACGAGCGCCCTTCGTGCTTCGTTTACCGTGCTCAACCCATGTTTCGTTCTCGTCCAAAACGTTTCCTGTCCTACAAGGTTCGCCCTTTCCAAAGGAAGAGTTGCAACGCACGCTATCCTCAAACATGTGCGCCCAGATAGATAACTCCGACGCAAGGTTGCAGTCTTCGGACTCGCTGCTCACTGACGTGTGTACAAGGCTGTGATCCAAAATTCGAGTTTAGGATGCTCGGGAATCGACCAGAATCATGTAACTCAGTCGTTAGAATTATATTGAAAATTTTGAGGCCAAATTTATCAGTTATAACCCTTAAAATCACTCATGTAAATACATTATATCTTCTTATCTCCAACTCCAGACTTATCATAGTACTTAGATTTGTGCAACTTAGCAAGGTCGCCGCCTCAGGAAATAAGAATATAATCTGCATCGGAGGCATCAGAACTCCGTGGTGAACCATGCCGGCTAAAACCTTCCCTAACCTTGCCGTGCTGTTCTGCTTCATGCTGGAACATCGAAACCAGCTGCTGGAGCTCCATCTTTCTCACTTTCACCTTATCGCTGCTAACTGGATTTTTTAACCCAAGATACAACATCCCCGCACCAACAAGGACGAGCCCGAGGAAGAAGAGAAGTCCAGCGAACAAACCAAAAGCATACGGAGTATTTTCTGCTCCCGGTATGCCATCGACATTGATTCCAAAAAGGCCAGTGATTATGGATAAAACCATGCCACCCCCACCAAAAATAGCCAAATTGTGGGTAATGCGGAGGCTTCTATCCTGGAGAAGGGAAAAGTTAATGATTCAGCCAATTAATATCGCCACAATAGAAATGCTCTATTTTGAATTGAAGATCGCACCACTGTTCAAACCTGTAACCATGCACGGACAGTGCTTTGTATGACATCCTGAATTGTGAACAAGCGCCCACGAACAGCTTCTTGCTCTTGCAACATGTCCCTTGTAAATTTTCTAACTCTCTGTAATATATCCCTTGCAGCATTACCCCTTAAATGTCGGAGAAGCTCAAGCAATATCTCTTCCCTTGCATGAAGTGACCATTTTACTCTGATTACCTAACAGGGAAGGTGATATTCTTACATGATCCAGTTCATAAAATGCAATTAGATATAGAAGAACATGCATAATAACCGTGTCAAAAATCTTACAAGTTTCACCATAGAATGCTACCTATAATCTCAAATATGATGTTCAGGGATACATGCATTCTAATTTTATAAATTTTGATCAATTATCCATCGATAAGGGAATATAGGTAGTATAAAGGACACAGATACTTAACATTACTATAGAATTTCCTCCAAACAAGTGGAAAAACGGGATACACATGCAACATATTCTGCAGCTAATAATTTGATCAGGGAAGGTGGCAATTGGTGAATTGCATAATTTCAAAAAGAGCATCCATGATTTAGCCACTGTTAGTCAACAGGCTTCAGATTTTGATGGTCAATGTGGAAACTATTGAGACCTATCTGATGTCTAATGCAACCAACAATGTGATGATAGATTTATATGTCGGTATTTCTATGGTACATGCAGTAGCCAGAAAAGGTCTGCTAAACCAAGGAGATGACTAGTTTATTAGTGCATTGGACATCTGATCTTATCATTCATATAGTGCCTCCAAAGATGGTAAGGCCACATCAACCACTCTGATACATTTTTAGTTATGAATTTCAATGACCATATAATACCATAACCCATAGTGACAAAACGAACTACACAGCATGCTTTACCTGTGTTGCCAACCTTCTGATTTCTTGGTTCAATATTATGCTGACAAGATTCAGATCTTCACTGTTTCTCCTGTGAATTTGATGTTTAATCATGAAGGAAACTTACTCAGAGACATGGCAAGCACTGCTCATTTAATGAAGCACTGACTCATCGATTCAAATGCAATGCTATGGCAGTCGAGACGTACCAACATGCTATTGTGTTCTTCTCGGGGAAAAAAAAAGAAGAGATTGTGTTCTTACCTATTCACAAATTTCAATTCGATTTCATCTGCTTCCCCAAAAATATATTTTCTGAACAACCTGGAATGATGAGGCAACAATTATCAGTAATATTTTTGCTACACACCAATATTTAGATATAAAAAGAAGAGATGGTAAGGAGTAATCAATATCCAAGATAGTGAGAGTTAAAAAAACAACTTAGAAATAGATTGTGTGCTTTCGGGCATACTGATAAGGATAATCAGGAAGAGCGGTATGATTCCAAAAGCCAGTGTATCTCTATGCAGTAGCCTATGTGTTAGTGGCATCATCCCGCATAGCTGATACTTGCCCTCCGCCCTCCTAGGTGGCCTATCCCAAGTTGCTTGGGACTAAAAACCATTGTTGTTGTTGTTGTAGTAGTAGTGGTGGTGGTGGTGTAGGTGGCCACCTAGCTGGCTAGTTTCACTTTGGTCCTCCTCACAGTGATTAACTTAAATAGGGCTCAATAGTTAATGAATTAAACCCTCCTAAAATGCCATCTCATCAAAGGAGCACATAACAAAAAGTTATAATTCAAGCTAATTAATACGATCATAAATACCAATGACCTAAGTTTAAAAGAAAATGGCGGATCATAAACTATTACCTGTCATCCCATCTGGAAAGACGACTGACCAAATGGGCTATTACTTCATGAATTGATCTAGGAGTATGACTTCCACCAGCAAGAAGTAATTCCTGCGCAAATTTTAATAAGTACTCAGTATATATTATATTGAGCTGAAAAAAGTACATAAACAATTAAATTGGTACCTGCACTTCAGTCACTCCTAATACATTTATATTTGATGAAGGACCTTTGACATGCATTGCAGTTACAAGAAAATTTTGTGCTTGCCAAGACCGGAGCACAATGGGAATGTCTTCCTCCTCATTGCCTGGATCTCCAACTGACTGACCAAGAAGTTCAAATAAAAGACCTCCTGCAACTCTAACTGGGACCTGCAAAGCTAACAGAAATTTATAATAAATTTGTATGCATGTCATGGTAGCAGATTTTGTACACTCAACATTTGGCAAGCATCATCATCAGGTACTTGTTTTTTATCAGTTTAACTTACTTTACTAACATGTGACATTGTAGATTAAATATGCAGCAAAAGAGTTAGAATAAGAAAAGTCAATAAATTGTTAATTTTGGTATCAGCCATTAGAATATAACAACAAGGTAGACTACCTGAATATTAGTTAGTCTATGTTGAAACACTTGGTGATGTTTTAGCAATATGTAAGTAAGCTACAGCTACCCTTAACCAATTTTGTTGGCAGAAAAGACCCCGCAGCAGCAGATCGGAGAAACTAAATTAACCACTGAATTGGGGCATATGTGTTTTTTATGTCCCTACAGAAAAGGTGAATATGGTAACAGCTAAGCTCCGACTCAATCGCATAGCCTTCATACAGGAACTTATTCTGAGAAAGATTATGAATATAGATCTAAATAATCAGTTGAGGAAACATAAAAGTACAATGAATAAGTTCACTAGCAACAAGAAGCAAAGTGAGGCTACATTCAAGTAATCCTAAATTAGGTACAAAAATTACAAGGAGATAACATGTAGATATACAGATTCAAGCAAAATATTACGATGCACATGATTACAAATACCCTAAATAGGTGAGAATAAAAAACAGAACCTCATAGAGAAGGTATTTCATCCGGTCGCTTATCAGCTTGCTCTCATCTCTCAATGCAGTTCTGATGGCAGGATGCATCCAGTGAGCACTGTTCAGCCATGCGTCAATCGAGGGATGTCCTGCAGTGACATGGCACCACCAAGTAGGCCCCACCGGACGTTGCCAATATGGCGCCGCAACATCAGCCACTGTATAATCATCCTCGTAATCACTCATCTCCATCTCGCTCTCCCAGCTGGAGTCTGATTGAACCCTCTGGACCAGCTCTGCTATCCTACTCCACCCGATGGGCACCCATTTGTGATCCAAAATTTCCACAGCGTTCACCGCCCCACCTTTGGGCACAGAAGGATCATTACCGAACTCAGCATGATGAGGATTTTCCATCAGATTGCTCTCATCCAATTTCGGTGTTATGATCTGGTGGGCACTCCTTCTTGTGTGCTTCCTCGTGTAGGTATCAGCTCCTTTCTCCTGCCACTGCTCAATTGTCGGCCACGACTTGTGCTGAGAAGGCTTCCTGTGACTCTTTATCAGCTCGAAGGCACAGATGAGCCCATCGGTCCAGAGCTCACTCCCTGGTACGTGTTCTTTCCCCATGGTTGGCTTCGTAACCCCGTCTTGCGTCTTGGACATGTTGCAGAACTGAGGTCGCTGCTGCCGCTCGTCCACTCCATTGATCGTCACTTCAGTTCTATCAATCTGTTCACCAGAAACATTTCCAGTCACTAGGGGGCACGCCAATACTGGGTTCGCGATTTCTTCAGACATGCAGCGCAGGCAGCTCGGCTTTGGTCCTGCTTTCATTGAAATAACATAGTAAAATCAGTAACATCATATATAAGGCGAAACTGTGACATCAACTAATCTAAAACAAAACTGTAACATCATCTTATTATCCTATCCATGAGGCAATTTAGGGAACTGCAAACCAAAAGCGACGCATAAGTAGTAAACCGAAACTGCAGAAACTTGGGGCGATGACAAGCCCCCAGCCGGACAAAATCAGATCGCGACGCCGTGCTAGCAGCCTAGCACCAGCACCAAACCTTGCCCGAGTTTAGAGGGCAGGCCCCCCAGCCCCTACGCGAGTTGTTGAGTGTGATGAGCTAGCACCGCGGACGAGAAGAGCCGAAGAGATTCGAAGATAGCGGCGGGGAAAATGCGGAGGCGGAGAGGCGCTCACCGGAGGAAGACACGTCGGCGAGGGACCGGGACGCGGGTGCCGGAGCGGTCGACGTGACGGGACCCCCGGGCAGTGCAGTGGGGGCTTCCAGAATTGATGCGGGTCGCTGTCACCTGCCTATCGTGGATTCGTGGTAGCCTTTTTTTCTCTTGTCCGTGTCTGTGCTTGCCTCGTGTCGGCTGCCGATGCTGTTTACTGACTGCAATCAGCGTGGCAGCAATCGAGGCCCTTCACGTTCTCTCGCTCCGCGCCCACGGGGAAGGGCACGGGCCGAGTGCGTGGGCGGCGGCGACTTTCCTTGCTCTCCTCGCCAGAGCCCGCCGACGCCGCTCCTCTCGGAGATCTCCCTCCCCGGCGACCGGCCTCCCGTCGTTCCGGTGGATCCAACAATGGGTGCTTCTAAGATTGCGCACTTGTTGCCGAGATAAACCAATCAGGCTCACTTGGTCAAGAACAGGACTGATTTCAACGACGACGGTACGAATTTCGTAGCCGCAAATAACGGAACGCCTTAAGAATAGTACTAGTAATTCACATGAGCTGCAGCTCGCTAACCTCGTCGTAGCCCGGAAGCTTGAGGGACAATCAGTTGTTCACAAGGAAGGCCACTCCTTGTGTGGCCTGGGGACACACCAGAAGCTGTTTCCAGAACGGTATTAGTTTAACTGCATTCAGTTTTAGTTACAGCCACTGTGTTGGTTCCGATGCTACTTCCAGATCTGTGTTGTTTTAAACTGCATTCTATAAATCGGCTGCCGCTCCAAGTCCCAAGTGTTCGCTATGCTACTTCGAGAGAATGCTCGCTCTGCAGAGGCCTGCGTTGACGCTTCAGTATTAGTAGATGCGAGCAACCCCTCGAGTCTGCCCGAGCATCAACTTTGTTCCGCTGATCTGTTCATCTCACCCTGCAAGAGAGATCAAAAATTTATGAGACACTTATGTGGATCACTAGGGCCTTCCCAAGCAACAAGCATATGCATGACACATGGAGACATATCTACTAGGAGTAGGAAGATACAATCAATAGAATGCAACGCGTTGTGCAAAAATCTTGCCTCTGAGTTTCGTGAAGAACCACTGTGTGACTCTTCTTTTTAAAATAGTTCATTTTATGAATTTATATGACTTACCCACTATCACACTTCAGAGTTCCAATTATGTTCTGCGAACAAGCTACAGATAATTCTATATTTCTGGACCAAGTATACCTAACCAGAATCCAGATATAGATAGATTATCACCTATTGTCAAATGTGAGAAAAATCAGTTTGTCAGTAATTTCTTTCTAATGTTACAAGGGAAATGTTGAAGTTGCAGAAAACAAAATGATGCAAAACAGTAAGAACTAAGAAACATAAATGAACCTTTGTTCTGTGTGAGGAGCCTCCAAAAAAAAAAAAATCTTCACTCAGCTTAGAGCCTTAATTTGGCATCGTGAAAGGTTCTCTCTGGCTTCATTGAAATCTGTCATATGAAGGAAAATTAGCAGATGGACTACAAACTAGTGTAACAATAGAAATCAGGTGAATTCAAATAGTACCAGGAAGACGTTCATAATCTGGTTCTATTCCATTTCCATTGATATCTTTGTGATTCGGTGTCACATATTTGCCAACTGTGACGACAATACCAGAACCATCATGAAGTTCAAATACAGACTGGATTAGTCCCTGCAAGATCCCAGAAATGAGTTGCATACAAAAGAAGGGACACAATGTACTCTGTCCATAAAAGGCACTGGAATAGTATGCCTATTGGGTAGATCAAACCTTGCCAAAAGTCCTTTCACCAACAAGAACAGCTTTGCAATTGTCATGAAGTGCTGAAGCAACCTAGAAAAATTGCTCATATCTCAGTGAGACTTTTCTATTACCATTATAATCTGAGACAAAAATGTGTACTTACTATTTCACTGGCACTTGCTGTCCTATTATTCACCAGTAACTGTGTCAGAAGATAAACAAGTGAGGATAATACTGGAAGTTTCTAAGCCACGTAAGAAGGGATTTTGTTCGCTGGTGATTCTAGTGGCTTGGTGGTTATGGAAGCATAGGAATGATTGTGTGTTTGAGGGTGCCTCGCCTAATGTTCCAAAGCTACTTCAAATTATTAAGGATGAGGCGAGGTTGTGGGGTTTTCCTGGTGCGGCAGGGCTGTCTGGTATTTGGCCGTAGTGCTGATCGCGTGTGTGTGGTCGGGTTGTTGGCCTTTAGTGCCGTTTGTGCCTGAGGTCATTTTGTAAACTTTGGTGTTCTGATTAATGTTGGATCTTGTCTTCTTCTTAATATAATGATGTGCAGTTCTCCTGCACGTTCGAGAAAAAAGGATAATACTGGGAGTTTCATTGCAGATATGTAACATGGCGTGATGCAGGTCAAATTTCAAATGATATTAGTAGCCGCTAGATAATCTCTAGAGCAAATAATATATATAGTGTCATTTATAACATAAATTACCAAAATGTGCAAAAACAGAGGAAACATGGATGCGAATAAATACTCTAAACCTTCAGGATTTTCACAATGTGAAGTTGGGTATAGCAAAGTATCAAAATAAATCAAATTCCATCAAAGATAGTTTATCAACTTTATTTGGTTACGAGCATGAGTAAATGTAGCTCTTTGAGACTTTTTGTTGCACAGCTCAGAGAAAGATTTAAGATTAGCACTTGCTTTACATTTCTTGGAACTATAATCCTCCTTCTTTAAGTGTTTTGAGATATTTATATCACCATGGCATTACTATGAGACGAATAGCAACCGATTAGTTCATAGGTCACCTGGTTCTTTTGCATACCATGAGCGGAGTAGTAACCAAAGGTTCGCTTTCAGCAACAATAGTGTTCTGGACTTGGCGATCACGGCCAGCAGTATAGATGACCTGAACAATTCCGAAAGGACGTGAATATTGAATTTTTCTCAAATACTTTGTTGACAATATACGAAACAAATTAGTAGAAACATTTTAAGAATTCAAATGACCGAAGACCCACAATCTCTTTTAATATGTATCAGAAGAGTATTAAAATTCTGAAGTTTGGCTCACTATTTATGAAACTACTTTTAACTGAAACCAACTTTTGTAACTTATATGATTTAAAGAAATATATGATTGAAAAAAGTTACTATAGTTCAATAAGTTCTTTCTTTATATGGATAAAAAGGATGGCAGTCTTGATCAATTATGTGAACCCACACAAATATGGCTAGAGAAGAAAAAATGCAATAATGTTAAGTGTCTCAATATGGCTGCAAAAACAATAAATAAAATATGGAGCAATGCAACATCCTTACTGTGTCTCCCTTGTTCAGAAAGAGCTTTGCAGTCTCTATTCCAGCCTTCAAGACAAAAGCAAAACAAGATATATGTAAGCTCATATTCTCACCATTCAAAAAGATTAAAACTTGTCAGTTTCTTTCATATGAAATACATACGATATTAAAGCTTCTGAGTATATGTCTAATAATATTATGCAGTTGTAGCTTCTAGACGATCAAAGGCAAGCATGTCATGTTATATAACAGAGGAAAAAGGATGGCATACCTGCACTAGTCCACCAAGATTGTCCCTCAAATCCAAAACGAAATATGAGGCACCTGAATTTTGTAGACGTTTTAGTGCTGCAAAGAGAGAAGCTATGTTAAACAAAGGGAGCAACCCAAACTCCAGCAGTTATCATGAAAAGAAATAAAATATATACAGGCATTCGACAATGACATTGCTAACATGGCAATATTATATATTAAAAAACATAAACAAGCTGGTTCAAAAACCAGATTCTGCAAAAATCAAAAGATGATAAGGTTTACAAACCAGCAACACACCACTAACCAAATCTTTTTTAGCCACTGCATTGAACTCTTTAATGTGAATATATCCTACTGACAAATCTTCGCTCTCTCTTTTCTCCAACCGATAGAAAACTGGACTTCGAGCAACCATTTGTCTCTGCACCTTCATCGACTCTATAGGGCCACACTGACCGTGCTTAACCTGAACATAATATAGATTTAATAGTAAAATGACGTTTGGGATAATCCAGATACAAGTATATGTTAGACTGTCTATTACCTTGAGTGTAACAAATGTCTCCTTTGGACCATGCAGCATGGATGAAGCATCAAATGCAGATTTACCCCTTACATCAATGCCATTGACTGACAAAAGCTCATCACCCTGATAAGAGATAAAGATAAAATAAAAAAGAAAGGATAAGTCAAACGTTGAATGTAAGTATTCATATGAAGTTTGAGTGCTCCGCCATGTCAGAGTATTACATCAAGATTCATTGGCAGAAGAACAGAACATGCTATCAGTTCTGTTTGTCTACTTATGAAAAGAAAATTTCATATGAAAATCAGACAAAGTTTCAATTAAGATCTAAATAGTATAGTTGATACCTGTCTAACACCAGCAGAGTAAGCAGGCCCATCTAATAGCAGCCCTAATACCACCAACTTGAAAGAGCCATTGTCGTCAGGAATCTCCCTCAAGTTTAATCCAATACCCGTCATATCATATTTTGACATCTTTGAAAACTTTAACATATCCATTTAACACATGCAAATAATACCAAAACTGCAATATAGTTAGAACATGTATGCCAACAAACATAAGCAAGTGTTAAATAATGTGAAAACATATGGTCTTGTATTACTTTACTGTTGAAAGAGAGAAGGAACATGATATGACATAATGGCAAGTGTTACTTTATTGCTAAATTATAGTAATAGGGTTTACTGGTTACTTATAAATCCACATGACTGTACCATGCACAACTAGCATTAATTGCCACTGTTTCTAAGCTACATCCTGTGAAGAAAAATTTCTTTGTCCAATGATTGTTCATGTTCACTTGGTAAATACTCCGTATAATTTACCATACTGGAAATTATTGTTCGAATTGGTAAGCATTACTGTTGACATTAAGAAAGAGAAGAAATTTCCAAGAGCTAATTAGGTTAGATGAGTGAATGCCAAGTTAATATGTTCGATAGCTAGCCACCTGTAATGAACTTACTTCTGAGGGAGATAAGAACCTTGTATACGGATCACCTAGGCTAGCTAGCATTTTCTGAATAATATCATGGGCCTTTGCGCGGGATTTGATAGTGCCTTGGAGAATATCCTGCTTCCTTTGCTGCATTGAATCAAAATTAACTATCAATCCACGGTGAACGCAATGCCCGACTACTAGACAAAGCGACTGAAGATTCTGAATGAATTCAGTGTCACAAACTGAAGGTGCATAACTGAAATAAAGAAATGCACAGCCATCAACAATAATGCCGCGAGAAAAAAACTCACCATCCACATCTCCGGAGACCAGGGGCGGCTGCCTGCGTCGGGGAGGAAGCTCTCGTTGACCACCTCCCACGCCTCCTCCACGAGCTGCTCGTTCGTCACCGCCTCGCCCCTCACATCCTCCACCAATGGCGCGCCCCCGTCTCTGCACACCTCGGGGGGCTGCGGGGCCGCCAGCAAAGCCGTGCCCGCGGCGTCGCCGACGAGCAGGGAGACCGAGACCGCAACCGCCGTGGCCGCCGAGCGGACGGCGTCTGAGAACGGGAGGGCGCACGGCGGCCGCCTGGTCCCGCGGCCTGAGCCAGGGCTCACTCGCAATTGCGGCGCCGGCGCCGGCGGCGCGTAGGAGAGCGGCCGCATGGCGGGGCGCGGCTCTTCCCAGTGCGAGACTGCTGGGCAGAGGGAGGGGAAATGGAAAGTTTCAGGTTATCATTAGCGGTGGGATTTTCTCTGGAGTGGATGATGATGATGACGTGGGAAGACGTCTACGGTGGGCTGACGGGCTGAAAGGTGGGCGCCTGTCCTGTCGGCCCGCCTGACTGCCAGCAGAAGCCATGAGTGAAGGCAGTGGAAGAGGAATTTTGGGCGGCCTCTTTTTCGCTTTTCTTTTGCGCGAATGAATTATTTCTTCTTTATTCCTTTTTTTGGTACGCAAGTTTTTGGCGCTACAAATTGTGTAGGAGTATCATGTATCATGGATTTGTGTAATAACTTATTTTCTTTTAAATTAGATAGGATAAAAATTTTATTTTAAAATATATTAGGTTTGTGTAAAAATTTCGAATGATCGAACCAATTATTCCAGCACTTCAGTTTTTTTACTACTCCAGTTACACCTGTTTGGTTGACTAGAAATTTTTAGTTTCACGTTTGAATCACGACGTTTACTTTTAAACAGTAAATGGTAGACAGATGATCAACCACCAAATGTTTTAAAATCAATTAATTTTGTCTAGACATTGTTTAATTCAGTTTAAATAATGTTTAGACCTAGATGAGGGTAGCCGTTTAGCATTTAAATGCCGCCGCTTAGATCCGTTTAGGAAAATATGGCTTGTTTGGATGGCACCTAGGGTTTTGTTAATCTTAGGTCTTATATGAGATGTTAAACTCGTGTGATCGCCTTGTTCCTGATATTACTGCTTTCTTTCGTTTCATGCTGTTCTCTTTTGTTTTTTTGCCCATCTCTGTTTATTTTGATATTATTTTCTTAAATGAAAAGGCACTTTCTTTTTACGCTAGCGTGTTCTGTGCAGCAATTAGCAAGATGATTATGCTTTTCGATATAATTGGCACATAGATTAGATGATGCTAAGTACTTTGTGACCGTCCATTGTGGACTGAACCTAACCATTAGAGTGCACCATAGAAAACTGATTAGACTTTTAAGTTCACTTTTATTTTTTATTTGTTTGTTCATCAGAATAACAGCCTACAAATAGCTACACTTGTTTAAGATATCAGTATGAACTAGGAAAAAGAGATATAATTCCACAACGAAGAGGAAGTAGCAAATAATTGAAGCTTAACACACAGGAAGTAACAAACATCCAGACGTAAGCAGTGTTCTCCTAGCAAGAATCTATAGTAACCAAATTTGGAAACTCCAACCTAACTTGCCACTACGGGTGCGTGCAGGCTAGGTTCACTGCCACCTAAAATTTCCTCTCCCGTGAAAACCCGGGAACCAAACAAAAAGATCGCAAGAATCTCACTGACTTCCCATCGGCCTCGCACGCCCATCCGAAAAGCCCAAACATCTTGTACTCCCTCTCTATCACTGACAAGGTGCGTCCACGTCAGGATAACACCGAGCCACGCCGGTATCATCACGGGATGACGCGTGGGGCCGAGGAATAATTTGCCCCACATGCTAGCCTCGGGGCGGAACTTTTCCGTCCCTGTTCGCGAGGACTCGCCCACTCGAAGCGGGAATCCTGTGCATGTTACGATTACATGACATGGACCTAACCTCCGAGGCACGGCGACCAAGTCTGGGCCCCGCAGGACGTGAACCCGAACTGTCAGTGCGACGAGTTGATTAGTGGCTTCAGGGGGTTCAACGTCTGTGCGACAAGTGTGCACGGCGTGGATAGACGAGAGGAAGCGCGGCGCGCGGGCAAAAAAAATGGGAATTGTTTTTTTAATCCATTTCTTCCCGGCCGAAGCGCATCGAGGTGAGGGGTATATAAAGGTAGGCGAGGGGGAGGCAGGGAGGGTTTTGGAATTTTGGCCGCCGCTGTGTTTGCGTTGGCTTGGGTGTGGGGAGGAAGCGGAAGCAGCGGAAAGCCGAGACGAAGCGGGGAGGCGACGCCGCTGCCGGCCCCAGCGCTCCCGCACCACTCGCTCAGCCCGCGAATCGCCGCGTCGTGGGACCCAGTTTGGCGGCGGACGCGGGGCTTCCCAGCGCGGGGTTCATCTGGCGAGGATGAGCGGTGGCGGCGGCAACGGCGGCTCGAGGGGGGCGGCGGGCCCGGTGCCGGCGTCCGCGAGGAAGCTGGTGCAGGGGCTGAAGGAGATCGTGAACAGCCCCGACGCGGAGATCTACGCGGCGCTGAGGGAGTGCGGCATGGACCCTGATGAGGCGGTCAGCCGCCTCCTCTCCCAAGGTCTCCCCATCTCGCGCCGCTCCCTTTTCCCTCCCTGTTTCGGTCGCGTCGTTTCGTTCTGTCTTTGGCTCGTTGCTGTAGGGCGCGCGCGGCTCGTGTTGTTTGACTTGATTGGATGAGTGACCGCTCCCTCTCGCGCGCCTTTTCTTCTCGTTCTAGTTTTGGAGATTTGCAGTGATTTGTTGTTGCTTCGGTGGTGTTGGGGTGCTAATATACTCCGGGCTTGTGGCATCTGGCTAGTCTTTTTTTTTTCATTTCGAATTGATTTTGCAATGATTTGTTCTTCTGTTTAGAAGAATTTACTTATTGAGGCATTTGGATTTGGTGTATAAGGGCTATTTGCAGCATCCGGTTTTCATGATGTTCTGAAGGACGACTTGGTTGCTGTGCTTTCTTAGTTCAGTAACTAATTCACGTATAAGAGAAAACAACAATCGTTTAGTTATAGATTTGTTGTGTTAGCTTTAGCTTCTGAGTCTGCAAGAGGTCTATCATTGACATGCCTGGATTTCGATGAACTAGAACAGTATGTTACTTGGCCTCGCCTTCTTGTGTTTGGACTGTTGATAGACTGAGGCCCCCTTTGGATTGCAGGAAAAATGACTGAATCCTACATTTTTTTTTCTCTATGAAATTGAGCTGATTCCTACGAAATTCTTGTGCGATTCCTGAGAAATTCCTTCATTCGAAAGGAGGTCTGAGACTGTCAATTACTTGCTTCAGGAAATAGGATAAAGTTCATTTAATCATGTGCTTCTCCATTGTTAAATGGATTAAATCGATGAGGGAAATGAATGTATGGGCCTTAAGGAATGAAATGAGAAACACTTAATTTATAAGATGGCCAGAAATGCAAAGGTACTACGCTATGGGAGATGCAAGGCACTGATCATCAGAGTATCATACTAGATTATACTCCCTCCGTCCCAAATTATAAGTCACTTTGGACTCCTCAAAATTTCTTAAATTATAAGTCGTTCTCACTTCCCGAGACAACTTTTTATCTTCTCAATACATCTCCATTCTATCTCTCCTCCTCGTTTTTAGAACATCCCACCTTTTTCACTTTTCTTAATTTCCGTGCCCAGACCCAAAACGACTTATAAAAAGGGACGGAGGGAGTATCAAATTAGTTTGAGGCACTATGTTTTAATATTAATCACTTGTTTTGTTATGATAGAGTGAATCCAGAAACTCCAAAAAAAGTGTTGCCAAAATGAAACCATTTCCACCTGGTTCAAAAATGAATATGTGATTCTAGTCAAATACATTTAAATCTGTTGTGCAATGAACTTATGTGAGAAACATTATACAAATATACATTTGTTGAAACATATATTTTTGTGCCTGTATTTTCTTGAGCAACAGTCCCTGAAAACATTCGATAATTTAACATTGGGAAAGGAGAAAGGGAATTTGGAGCTAATTTTGGTAGCACTTCAGCTCCAAGAATTATTGGAGCTAGTCACCCTAGCTCCTAAAAGATTGGCTGGGGATGTGGGTAGAATGATGTTCTTTGATTGAGTCTTCTTGTTCCTATCTTGGGTGAAATAAGTAATTTAAATAACTTTTTAATGTAACTAATTCGAAATCATGCATGGATCTCATGCCTAAAGCTCTACCCAACACAAATTTAGTTTTGTGATTTCAATGTCTTCTATCTCTGGCAGAACATGGATAAATTTGTAATGCTTTGAGAATACATTTGCTTTGGAATGAGTATTATTGTGGACCTGCCTTGTGCTTGAAGCCTTTAACATGCCATAAGCATTACCCTAGATTTCATTAAGAACACATGTTGTCTTCGTTAAAGGGTTACACCTTGTCAACACATCCAAATCATATTTATATCTGGAGGTTTGCTCTTCTGCTTCCTGTTTGGGAACAACAGGCTAAAGTAATGATTATGTTATGATATTCATTTTGATGCTGATGAAGTTAACGAGTGCAGGGTAACCGCGTGAACCTTAGTTATATTGCTCAATCTCAATTTTGACTGTTGCACAACTTATTTACATGCAAGAAGTTTGTGTTTAACTTTCACATATATTATTTGGGGAACCTGTGTGTCTTCTCGATGTTTGTAGAAGAAAATTAAATGCTATTCAGTTACCGCATTTTATGCAGCATTGCGTCCTCTCTTTTGTTCCCTTTGTTAGTTATTGTGGATTTCATATCTTGCTTACCCCAACTTGCTTGGGACTAGAATGTTTTGTTGTTGCTAGTGTTGTAATTAGAGTGAATTGGAGCCCCATTTAAACAAATGTTTGAATTACATTAACGTCTGTCTGCATATTTGTGGCATAATCTGGATGGGATAATTTTGGGATATGGTTATTGCAACTGAAAAGAGTCCATTGTATTGATTTGTTCTTTGAAGTGGTTCTTATTTTTCTCTCATAATTGGCATCTCACATTGCACATCTGACTACAGATACATTTCAAGAGGTAAAGAGCAAACGTGATAAGAAAAAAGAGGTTAGTCCACTATGAATTTTCTTTTGAAGAGTCTAATGTTCATGGTAACTGCAGCTCTGTGGTAGCCAACTTTTATTGTGTGTCCCTAGAGAACATTTTGCTGATAAAATTTTCGGTCGTATCCTCATTTAGCGTTGCCATTAAAAATACAAACGTCTAACTTACATTATGTTGCATACATTGCTCTGTTTCACTGGATATGCAGAGTCAAAAACAACCGAGCCACATTCAAGTTTCGTGGCTGATTATTGATCTTTTTGTTTTAATGGCTTGCATATACAAACTCATTCTCTTAATAACTGCTCTACTGCATTATGCTTAGCCTTGAGAACTTACATCAGTATTTTCTGCAATTTTACGAAGGTTAAAGAAACACCTGAGCCAAGATCTCGAGGAACAGCTAACTCGAACAATCGAGCCATCAGAGGTGGTGCAGACCGTGCTGGACGAAGTAGTTTATTTCAGTCTGGATCAAGTGGTACTGGTAAGTTTTAATAAAAACTGTGTCAAATGACTCAATGGGTCATGAGTGTTTATATTTCTCACTTTGCATATTCAATTCAACCAGATTATGCAGGTTCAAGGTCATCAATATTGGCACCATCTGTGCCAGCATCCAATTCGAGCCTGAAGCAAACAGTTCCAAGGTAACAAAGGTTCTATCATTCTTCCTGATGGATTTGATTGCTTTGTATGAAGTATCTATAAGTAGTCTGTTTTGTTTTTGCTGAAGCAGTTTGCCTGCAAGCAAAGGTCTGGATTTTAATGGATCAATTGGAGCACCACAATCATCATCTGGAATTCAGAGCAGTTGGTGTGGGGTTCCTGGTCAGATGTCAATGGCTGATATAGTGAAAATGGGAAGACCTCAAGTAAGGTCTTCAAGCAAGCCGATGTCCCCAACAGACGTATCATATGCTGCTAAAAACCAAAACTCAAAACAAACTGCAAGTACTGCAACACCAACAACTTTTGACCAAGGATTTCCTGCTCTTCCAGATCATGTTCCTCAGACTGCGAAGTCTAGTCACGCTCCGGCTGAAAACCACCAAACACATGAGAATAGTTGGTTGCCACAAGAAGAGCTAGCACCAGGAACTCAATCAATTGGCATTGAGGCATCTGGCGACCCATCACTATCTGTGGCATCATTAGACTCATCATTGTTGGTCACTAATGCCACTAACACACAAGAAAATTCGCATGCAGAAGAAAGCAGCTCACCTGAGGTTAAATCAGCGGTACTGTCAGAGAGACACTTACAAGTTCTTGAGCTGAACAATCAATTCAACGATGGATTACAGAAATCAAGTATGTACCAACCTGAAGTGCATTCCTATGTTTATGATGAAGGTTAGTACTAGGGCAAACGTCACTATGCACAATTGTACTAGGGCAATCTTTAGCAAGAATTGAAGCATATGATTTAGTGGGTACCCAAGGCCTGATTGTGAATGGCCTGGCTTTGCACAAAAAACTACTCAACCTTTTCAAATCGCTCAGTCCTGTTCTGAATCTTGTGCTATTTTGAAGTGGACAATGTAGAAAAGAGACCACTGTTATGGAAAGAGTAATCAACAATGGGATGCATCGCAAAAGTGCTGTTTGCTTCTTTATTCAGAGATCTTAAATTGTCATGTCTGAATAGATGCAATTGCAATCGATATAAGGGTCTTCTTAGTTGCTGTTAGTTTATGTTAAAAAAAGTGCAGCCTGGTGCATGTCGATCCTGGTTGCGCGGGGTCCGAGGAAGGGTCCAACCACTTTGATGCTGTTAATTTATGTTCTGACATTAAAATCAATGTAGTTGATGTAACGGGCTGGAATAAAGAATATTGGTACTTCATAATCATAGTTGCATACTCACATGGAACATGACATCAAGCATGCTTGAGTATTAATTTAGATGCATGACATCTTCATATATTATTTGGTCTAGCTAATGTCACAAGTGACTCTAAACCTGTCATTCTGTGACATTTGAACTTTCAATTACGTGAAGCAACATTACATTCCATATATAGGAATGATTATGTTCCTTGGCTGTGGATGCCACATATATGATTACATTCTGTACCTTTGGCTTGAAATGGTTCATCTATCCCCTTTTTCTCTGCAGCTAATGTTTCTGGTGTTACCGCGGAATCAGCCTCGGTGAAATTCCAGCAGCTAAGCATACAAAACGAAGATATAGGTGCAACTGCTGAAGAAAATCCTGCAGTTATACTGCCTGACCATCTACAAGTTGCAAATGCCGACTGTGCTCATTTGAGATTTGGTAGTTTTGGATCGGGTGCCTTTTCTGGGTTGCTTTCATCAAATGCTCGTCAAAACAATCTGGAGGAGGAGCAGGAGGAGGAGGAGGAGGTTCCAATTCCAGCTGAATCCCAATCAGTTAATCAAGCAGATGTCAGGTTGATTTTTTTTCCTACTAATCTTCCATTTCATGTCAACAAAGGTACTGCTTCTGATGCCTCCTTCCATGCAGCAATCAAGATTACTACGTTAAAAATGCTATAAATTCTTCAGTGAATGGGCATGTCAAGATGAGAATTGGTGCAAACATGGAGTATGTCGATGCACCTTCAATTTCAGAGCCTGATGTAGTGAGGCAGGGTGCCCTAGATGTGCCTGGTCTAGAATATAATCTGCCATCAGTCTCTAACCATGCATATTCAAACACAATACAACCAAACACAGTTGATGACTTACAAGGAAATACACAAGCACATCTTTCCCCTTTTTCAAGCTTACTGGTATGCTTTCAATTTTCAGAGATATAATTGAAATTTCTATAAATTTAAAGAATTAGGAAAGTTTTTTTTTTTACAGATATAGCATTTGCTTTTCTTTTATTTGACACCTTGATGGTAGCACAGGTATAATTGTCCATTGTTTTTTTTTGTGATGAAGTTATATGATATTATGATTGGCTGTGTAGCTTTTCTAGACAAACATAATTGTTATTGATTTTATCAATTTTTATTGCATGGGGTGTCACATATTTGTTCTGCTTTGTCAATCTTCTTTTTATATATTAATTTTAATATATAAAATGTCAGTCTGCTTGGTCAACTTTGTTTATTGAAGATGCTTTCTTTTTATATATTAATATAATACATAAAATGTCAGCCTGCTTGGTCAACAATGTTTAGCAGAAGACATTTGATTTTTCATTCTCTGTTGGTTGGCAACTTTGTCAATGTCCTGATGTGCAATGTTGATTGTTGATGAAGAAAATTGAAATTGAATCAGTCCTCCAAAAAATCAGTAGAAGACTTCTTAAAGCAAACACTGGAATGATCTGACATATTTATGTTATATTTCTTGGATACTTTCATACTGTTGTTTTGTTGCCTTTTTGAGTTCTTATTTTCATTCTGCTTGTTTATTCTTGCAGCAAGGAAATACTCTACCCAATAACTTGCCGGGTTCAAATCTTAGCCCTCTTCGGGATTTTGACTTTTCACAGTTAATCCAATCACAGTCAGCTACAAAATATAACCCACCTGTAGCAACTAATAATTTGCCAGCAATCTCCATGCAAGAGGTAATTCAAGCACTTGTTACATTTCTGCATTATTTTTTTACTGATTTTTAAATTATGGAGATATGGAACAAATGGTGTATTTTTTGGCACATTTATTTTTTTATTATCCTGCACTGAATGTCCAAGTGAAAGAAAGGTTATGATTCGGGCTGTGGCGCTCCAGCCCAAGAAGGCGCACAAGAGGCTGTTTTAGGGTTTGTTAGCTTAAAGATTATGTTGTTTAGGGTTTGTTAGATTAAAGATTATGTTGTTTAGGGTTTGTTAGGATAAAGATTAGGTTGATTAAGGTTTGTTTAGGGTTGTTTAGCTCAGCTGCCTATATAAAGCAGGTAGGAGACCCATTGAGGGTAAGCAGAAAAGAAGTTGATCTTTCCACGGGGGAAAGATTACCTTCAGCTGTAGCCGTGGCCGGGAATGTGTCCCAGCCCGGTGGATCCTCTTCCACAACAATTCTGCACTTATATATAATGATAGAATCAGTTTTGTGTTGTGACTCCTTAACAGGAATATTTTTGGAGATTTTTCAATTATTAGCATCAAATACGTCGACCTTTCAATCCTTACCACTCAATTCGTAAACCTTTCATTTGGAGCCACTAAATATGTTTTTCACTTCAAAACATAGCATTCCTATGAAATTTTAACATTTTTTTATTGCTTTTTATTGTGTTATTATATTGTGTAATAATGTATTATATTTATTGTATTATGTTTATTATACTATTAGCATCACTTGAGCTCATATTATATTTATTTCAACATAATATAAAACTGTAAAAATAATTAAAAAATATGAAAAATGGTATGTTTTGAAGTGAAAAATGTATTTAGTGGCTCCAAATGAAAGGTTTATGAATTGAGTGGTAAGGATTGAAAGGTCGGTATTTGGTGGTAAGAATTGAAAATTCTCATATTTTTGACATTCTTAAGAGCTAATGTTGGCCATTCTCTCTATAATGTTATTTAATTGTATTCGTGGATTTGATTGCATGATTTTGTTCTTTTTGCATGTCAATGGAAGTTCATAGCATGTTTATTGATTGAATCATGCTTATGTAAACTTGTAAACACTACTTAGTATTTATTTTGTTAGAGCCAGATGGTTGTTCTCATTTTGATCTCACATGCTAATATGTTGATGCCAATCTATTGATTTATTAACATTTATTTCTTATTTGTGGGTTTCATTTTATTGAATTTTCTCCAGGCTTTGAAACAAGGCTTCCCCAACACTCAGTCGACGCAGAATCTTCCCAGTACAAGCATTCCATCAGGGCTTCCACTCCCTCAACAATTGCCTGTACATCCATATCCTCAGCCAGCACTACCAATTGGTCCTTTTGCTAGCCTGGTTGGCTATCAATACTTGCCTCAGAACTTCTACTTGTCATCAGCAGCCTTCCAGCAAGCATACTCAAATAATGGACCTTTTCATCAGTCGGCTGCTCCTACTGTGCCTGGAGCAGGTATGAAATATTCAATGCCACAATATAAGAGCAGCACGCCTGCTATGAGCCTACCGCAGCCATCATCACTCTCAAGTTATGGAGGGTTTGGAAGCGCAAGTAATGTACCTGGAAATTTCAGCCTAAATCAGGGTGCCTCAGTGTCCATAACTATGGGTTTCGATGATGCTTTAGGCACACAGTTCAAAGAGCCCAATCACTATGCTACGCTGCAACAGGTGATGATTCCTTCGTGCTCCTCTATATTCAGAAAATCTGGTTCTCTAACCTTGTTTTGACTGCTACATATTCTCGCGCAAATATTTTGGTTACTCAATTTTGAGATGCTTTTTAATATATAATATTTCAGAGTGATAGCTCGGCAATGTGGCCTCATGGAGCTGCTGGTTCGAGAGCGATTTCTGCAGTTCCACCCAGCAATTTCTATGGTTTCCAGGGACAAAGTCAGCAGGGTGGCTTTCGCCAGGCCCAACAGCCCTCTCAGTATGGTGGCCTTGGGTACCCAAACTTCTATCAGTCCCAAGCCGGTCTGCCACAGGAGCATCGCCAGAACCCCATGGAGGGAAGCTTGAACAATCCACAGGCAGCACCATCCCAGTCATCACATCAGCTCTGGCAGCACACATACTAAAGTTTGTACTCTTGGGAGAAAACTCAGTGCCAGATTACCTCTGTGCACCTTGCGCCATGAAGCTAGCAGACTAGCCGAGTTGCCGTCTTGAGCGCTGCTGAGCAGAGCATGGTGCATCCAACAGCATTGAAGCTTGTTTTTTTCTTGATACCGTGCGTTTCCGGGACTAATTTTGGCTGTTTTTATTTTTACTTGCTAGTGAGTGATGTTGCGGAGGTATCTTGTAACGAAGTCCTAACTCGTCTAACAAATCTGCTTCTCATGCCCTGTAATGTGCCCCTTTTTTTGTTCTGATGCCCTTGCAGCTTCCATATCTTGGTGCTAAATTTGAATTTTATATATGCCTATCCACTGCAGCCTTGCTGCAGATTTTCCTGAAGATTTGAGGATCAGTTTCCTGATGATGGGTGGTGCTACCAATTTATCATGATCATTCTTAAGTTCAGGAGCCTGAAGCCCTAGCAGTGATTACGATTCACTGACCTGAAATAAACCATGAAGTGCTGAAATTGATCGTCTGATATGTCTTCATGCAAAGAACATGCTGATCGTAAACCCTAAGGGGCTATATCTTATGTGAGCTTTAGTCAACTGGCCAGATGATTGCCATGTTTTGACATGCTCAAACATTTTATCTTAGCCACTGAAAGCTATTCGCTCCATTCGATGGAATAAAATTTTTGTACCTGAACCTTCATCCATGATGGATTGATGGTTTTTCATAAAGAATTGATACAAGAGCCACTGGACTCTTCCTAAATTCTTGACATTTTAATTTTTAGATACCATATTTAACCATTTGTTTTATTCAATTTTTTATAAAAAAGTATTAAAAAAATTAATCATGATTAAAGCATATCTTATGATAAACTAATTACAATAAAAATAATATTTTTACAATTGTTTTTTAATAAGACAGAGAGTAAAACTGAAATCTAAAAGTCAAAAGTGTTAAAGAATTTAAGGATGGAGGTAGTATGAGCTACTCATAATTAGGTGACCTCAACATTAAGACTTTTGGAGCAGCGTTACAGTATTGAGTTTGCAAGAAAATGAATTGCATATTAAAACTTTGAGCAGAGCATGTGAAACAGGATTCCTTTTGACAGAGCGGAACCCCTTTGATTCAAGGGCCTTCATCTGAATGCCCAAATTCTTGAGAAAAACTGCATATGTACTGGATGCATTGCTTTGAAAATATGATCATTTGTGACATAAATGATATGAGAATCTAATATTTTCTTTTAACAGAGAATGATTCAAGTTCTCTTTTTTTTCCCATAAAAGTGCAAAATGATATTTCTACCCATCAATTTTGCTCCTTTTTCATTAGACTCAAAAGTATGAATGCCCATGGCCATGGTTGAACTTCTGGGTCAGCCTTTGTTCAGTTGATACATCGGTTATGTTACTTGGTAAAATTGTGGAAGACAATTAGGACACAAAACAATGGGAATCAGTAGTCTTTAGTCATTCACCGTTGTACAATATATATAGGAGATGAGTAGGTGTGGTGTGGCGAACGGTCCAGGTGCCTGTTCGGGAGGCACGCCCTGTGAATGTGGAAAACCCACTAAAAGGTGGTTATCAACTCGATCATCAAGTTTTGTTCTTAACAACTTACTCCTGGACCTTAGCTTTCTTCTTGCTTACAAGGCCTTCTAAATTGAGACGATTTATCTTTGCAGCAAGGACGAAATCATTCTCTGTTAAGCCTCCTGCAAACACAGTACAGTATCAAAAAATTACTTCAACACGCTATTTTTTGGGAAAGTTAAAAACTTAATATGCAAATACATGTTCCTCATGATGTGGAAAAAAAAAGCAGCCCAGTGCATGTAACTCCCGTTTGCACAGATTCTAAGGAAAGGATTGACCACTTTGGGTCTTTTGTACACAGCTGAGTTTTTCAGCGTGGACTGCCAAGGATCCTGGGGCCATGGTCACAAGGCTGTTTCCTCATGACAAAAAAAAAATCCCATTAAAGTATGAAGCACAAAAAGGAAAATTCAAGTGGGCCTAGTTAGTTGGGTTGACAATTTCCAGTTCAGTAATGTCAATGTCCTGATCCCGTAAAGAGAAAATAAAAATAACTAGTAAACCATTGTTTAACTATGGGACTCATGTACTAGTGATTGCTTTAGTGACACATCAGATCAAAATAAAATAGCTAAAATAAATATATGAATGCTTAATCACTTACTGACAGAGTGAGTCCAAATGTCAACTTTCACGTTATTCCAACCAACAAGATGAAGATCTGGATGGTGACCTGAAAAAAAAGTTTGCTTAAAGAAATTTTGCTCACATTGATATCAAAAGAAAATTTACATCAAGAAATTCACTGGATTTGGACTAGATTCCAGATGTTTTCTCTTTGCGACCACATTGAACTAGAACAGATTTCATGAAGAACGAGCCATAGCTCTGTTGGCAAGTTGTGTGGATGGCACACTGCCTGCCAGCATTCGAACCCCAGGTTCGGCGCTGGTGTCTCTCACCGGGTTTTATCCCCAATAAATATATTTCACAAGTCTTGGACAGCATGTGATGCCACAAAGGGACTGTGACGCTCCTCGCCGCCTACAAAGGCCTTGCATCTTCGTCGATATCAAGAAGGACGCGCAATATGTGTATAGTTTGTAGGTCTTATGTATGCGTAGTAGTGCGTGTAGTGTGAGTATGGTGAGTGTGTTTGCTGCGTGTGCGTTCAGATACTACAACTGTAATGTAGAAGTCCAGGCTCAAAAAAAAAAAGAACAGATTTCATGCATACACAACAATATTTTGAAAAAAAACTTGACTGTAACATAATGGCTATATCAACGATATTTATATGCTGGAATGTTGAAGTTTCCAGATGCATCATAGAAAATATAGGACAAATTTCAAAGTTTGACTGGAGCAGGATACTAGCTCTTATGTTCATTATAACATATTTGAGAGTGCGTGAGTAATGTGCGGTAAAACCTTGGTTGAAGGCTGCCAGCCAGGGATTGAATCATAGATCACCAAAAAAAAGGCCACTCCTGTGAAGAATCAGTGGACCCAGGCACTGTGTAATTGCTTGCAGCATGTTCCTGGGGACCATGAGATTGAGCCCTGGGCCACCGGCATCCGTGGCCTTTCTCGTCCCCTAGGTTTCGAGTGCCCCAGCTTATTAGGGTAATGCCTCGGGAGAGATCTTTTCACAAGGGGTCAAGTTCTTCTTCTTCTTCTTATTATTATGTCCCATTCAGATAATGATCTTAGTGTCACCAAGTCGATACAATAGGAAAACAGTTGTGATTTGATTTTATTTTTAGAAACCACAGATGAAAAAGGTGGCTATTTTTTTAGAAAAGAAAAAAGTGAATATGGAACACAGAAATAACAAAAATTAAGCAATACATAAAAAGAAAGGACCTTCTTCCTCAGCGATAGCAGCGACGAGCTGAAAGAACTCGAGGCCTTTAACAAAATTCTTAACCTTCCATGCTCTATGCAGTTTCAGAATACCACCTTCAGTTGTCAGTTCCCAGCTGTTCACCTATTTTCAGATATCAGGCAGTGGAATAGGAATGATCTTAATAAATTTTTCATTGAAAAAATTTATAAGATAAATACCTGTTCGAGTAATTTTCTGGCAGAATCTTCTGACATAGGATGTAGATCCTTAGAGTTGCATGGAACGCAACTCTTATTCGCTAATTCTGAGTTAAGACAGATGCACAGACTCAACAATGAATGCCAAGTTGATACAATTTAGACTAGTGTCAAATGCAGTCATACCACTAAGAATAAACAAAATGATAATCAAGGTCAGAACTAAGGGTGTACAAGCCGGTTTCGACAAAACCGGCTCTTAAATCGTATTCCAAATTTTGTAGGAGTGATACGTGTTAACAGTAGCTAAACTATGTTATTATTCATCCAGTGTAAACAGCGACGCCCAGTTCAGCAGCCAGTTTGCAAAAAACGTGGTTGAGCAGTCCTGGTCAAAAGGAAGTGATCCTAAGTTCCTAGCTTTTTTTTTCCTATGTGTAATAAAGCAGAATGAATTTGAGAGCATAAAGCTCATGCACCACATGGAAAGCATTGATATGCAACATATGAACGCGAGATAAATTTCAACTTGTTAGAGAGAACTTCGAAGAAGCCAATGTATTGGAATGTCACCTTGAGTCTCAGCGGAACTATGACACGCTCTTGTAGTCAGCGTTGTAATCTCATCTTTCCCACATGTGTCCATCTGATAATAGGGACTGCAGCGACAATGACATAAATATAACAGTATACGCATTTAGCAACCGAACTACTCTGATTCCAAAACCACATATATCTATTTTCTGCGATCGCAGGTTCTAGAATTAAGACTTCTAACTCTGATGGTCGCCTGCAACATACCGTCCACGGCCAAGCAGCGCGGAATTCCTGGAGACGAGAGGCAAGGTGGCCCCCGCTTTTGCCTGCTGCACAGCCAGCCAACAGAAAGAGGCGGATCAGCAGCGGCGCGCGAGAGGTGTTCGATGATGTGCTTACACGGAGACGAGAGCAAGTTTCGAGTGTTTACCCGGCGTAAGTAGGAGCCTGTCAGGGGGACAAGAGCGCGCAGCGCAGAAGCGGGACGGATCATCCGTGGCGGCGGCTCCGGCTGCCTCGCCGGCGAGGGGATTCGGTGCGGAAACCGTGCAAACGAGGGATTGGTGGGTGGAAGGGCGTTGCGTGCGCACTTTCCGACGCGAGATGGGCCAAGTAACCGCGGGAAGCATTGAACGATAGGTCCAACTCCGTACTGTTTTGTTGCAATCAGGGAGGGAGGGGTGTGTGTGGAGTGAACAGGTGGTGAGGTGGACGGGGGGGCGTTGTGCGCGCACTTTCCGACTCGAGATGGGCCTTAAGTAGCTGCGCGAAGCATTGTACTCCACTGTTTTGTTGCACGGATTGGGCCCGAAGTTGAACGTGCCGGGCCTTTTCGTGCCCGGGCCACCCGTTTAGATATCTTTCCGTGTCAAATCATTTCTCTTTTTCTCTGGTTTTTATATCAACTTTCGGTAGGCATGCAGGGCTATGAACGTTGCCCGGCTGTTCCAAGAGAGAATAAACTTATTGCTGAAACCTTTTCGCATTTTCAGGAACCAGCACGGTGATCTTCCCACGCTCTTCTCCTCCCATCCTTCACGTCCGGCACACGAGACACTGCGCAGGTTTGTTCGAAGCGTGAAGTAGGCCTGTCAACGAGCCGAGCTCGAGCTCGAGCGAGCTCAGCTTAGATTTTGAGTTTAAAGTCGAGGCTCGGCTCGATTTAAGCTCGTTAATTAAAAAAATATATAAATATTATAAAATAAATAGTATAAAAATATTATTTTCAAATTATTAAATTAATAAATTAGTTATTAAAATTAAAATTTAATAATTATTTATTTTCTCAAGCTTAATCGACTCCCTAGCGTGAAGGATGAAACAAAATCCGCTGCTGTTCGCACTCCCTTTCCACGCACTCGGAGCTATCCGCCCCAGGAAACAAAGCTTTATCTCCGCTGAAAACAAAACCGAGAACGGGCGAGCTTCCCCGTTCCCGTGTGCCCCGGGCGAACATGTCCCCGAGGCGGAACGTGCCCGTCGCTCGCGCGCCACCCACCCCGTCGTTATAAATTGTGACCCACGTCGGCGCGTGCCGCGCGCCATTTCCTCCCCCTCCCATCGCAGTTCCGTTTTCCGCAGCGCGGCGTCGGGAACGGTTGCTGCTCGTGTCTTGCTTCCGAGTTCCGATCGAGCTCCTCGTCCCGCCAAACGATCTCCGGTGAGTGCGGTGAGTTTCAAATCAGCGCGCGCGCGTGTCGAGATAGTTTGAGCTCTTGTTCCGGTGATCGATCGGCGTCTCTCCTAATCTCCTTTGGTTTGGCAACTTCAGTTGGTATTCTCTGTGTTTAGCTGGTTTCCAGTGTTTACGGTAGCACCTTCGCTCCGAATCTATATGTCCTTGTTTTTTATCCGTAATTTGGTTTCTGAAATGCCTATTGGTTCGAGCAGCTGTTAGTTCAGTTTTCCCTAAAACCCTACGATTGGTTCCGATCCGCAGCTCCCCGCGTAACTAGCCATGGGACCCGGCCGCGCCGCGCTCCTCGTCCTGCTCTCCGCGGCGCTGCTCCAGGCCCTCCTCCCAGCGCCGGCGGAGGGCCTGGTGCGCATCGCGCTGACGAAGCGGCCGACCGCCGAGAACGAGGAGCGGCGCCGCGGTTTGCTCGGGTGCAGCAGCAGCAACGACGACGGCGACGCCGGACCCGAGGAGAAGGCGGAGGGCGACATCGTGGCGCTTAAGAACTACCTCAACGCGCAGTACTTCGGCGAGGTCGGCATCGGCACGCCGCCGCAGAGGTTCACCGTAATCTTCGACACCGGCAGCTCCAACCTCTGGGTGCCCTCCTCCAAGTGCCACTTCTCGGTGCGCGCCTTCTTGGACTCTGTGGATTGAGAGCGTTTACTACTAGTGCAGTTATGCGTGCCTCTGAAACTGCGTGTTTTGTTGGAGTTTCTGCAGATCGCTTGCTACATACACTCGAGGTACAAGGCCGGTCAGTCGAGCACATATAAGAAGAGTGGTTCGTGACTTCAGTCTTCCTAGCTCCTATAGTAGTCTCTTTCAAGCTTGATAGTGTTTTGCAGGGCATTGTGGATTAATGTTGCATTTCTAGAATATCTGATCGATCACTGTTTGTGTCCATTCCTCTAGTTTGATGGATGTAATGAATAGTTAAATTAGCAATAGTAGTTTAACACTAAATTTAATGTGCACATCAATGTAGATTCGTTTTTGGAGCTATCAAATGGCAATGGACCTAATGATCATGTATAACTAGGATTTTTTTACTGGATTGCAACGGAGTGGAATTACGAGAGATTATAGTCTGTTTGGTGTTCTCATCAGTCATCACTCATCGCTGACACCTAGTTTAGAGAAATTGGGGACATGGATTGTTACTGACATGACACTGCTAGCACTCTAAAGTACTACTTTTAAGCCTAGCCTTTCAAGATTGTTATTATTCATACACCCGTGTGTATCCTATGAATCAGTGAGTTGACATGGAAAATGCTTTTGCAGTAGGCAAAGAACGAGTAAGCAACTTGACTCAACTATTCTGTTTGGAAGAATAACAGAATCATAAGTTTAATTTAGAAGATTAAGCATTTAGAGATTAAACATAAGTTTATTCCAGGTATCCTCGAGACATGATCAGCAGTACATTACATTTGTATTTAAGCTGCAGTAACATGTTCAGTGTGAGACTGTAGCTCACACTGCTTCTTTGCAGGAAAACATGCTTCTATTCGCTATGGTACTGGTGCAATTTCTGGCTATTTTAGCTTGGACAGTGTGCAAATTGGTGATGTATTTGTTAAAAGTCAGGTTGGTTCCTATCACCACGTGCACTCTTGTTATATCTTATCTTGATATGTATATCAGTTGAGAATATGCTGGTTTTATTGGGTTGTTCTATTAGGATTTTATTGAAGCTACAAAGGAGACAAGTATAACTTTCATGGTTGGGAAATTTGATGGCATTCTTGGACTTGGGTTTAAGGAAATTTCAGTTGGAAATGCTGTACCTGTCTGGTGAGCAAGTCCTACTCAACTAGTGACTATCTACTTTCTGCTTGTTTATTAATATCCTATTTCAAATTAATACTCGTTGAACGTATAGTTAATGGTAATTAGATAAAAAATGTGCCACTCCTTTTTTTTTTGTTTATTGACTAGTACTGCTTATATTATGTACCTATAAAATGTACATATATTTTTTTGCATACTCTTCACATCCCTTAAATGAAGTAGATACGTATTTGACCGTGAAAGTTTTGTAGGTATAACATGGTAAAGCAAGGTCTTATTGACGATCCTGTTTTCTCATTCTGGTTCAATCGACATGCTGATCAAGGGCAGGGAGGTGAAATAGTGTTTGGAGGAATTGACCCTAGTCACCATAGAGGAAATCATACCTATGTACCTATCACTAGGAAGGGATACTGGCAGGTTAATCTCCCTATTCAGTTAGCTAAGTGCTAGTAATTATTAAATTTGAATTTATGAAAGTGGTAACTAGAACAGGAATTATTTTTCTGACCAAAAATTGATCAGTTTACCTTATTCATTTCCTACAGTTTGATATGGGTGACGTCCTGATTGGTGGAAAGTCCACAGGTAGTGATGTACCATTGTTCTAAATCCAAAAGATTTGTATCCAAACCCAAAATGGTCTACTCATTATGTAATAATGTCTGTGTTATTAGGATTCTGTTCTGCTGGCTGCACGGCGATAGCAGATTCCGGAACT
>BCLG01003174.1:9423-56587 GCA_001602295.1 Zoysia matrella
TTACTTATGATGCTCTTCTTAATCATCAAGGTTCTCTCATCTTTGATCATCATAATTCTCTTCCTCATCTTCGATCTTCCCATCTCTCTCAATCTTCACATTTCTATGCCAAGAATATCTTGGTATCATCTTCGATCTTCACAATTTCTCTCCATCTTCACAATTCTCTCCCCTTTGTCATCTATCAACAAAAAAAAATACCACAAAGAAGGAGAATACAATCGAGCAAACATTTGCAAGATAACTAAGAGTGAGACAATATTACCGGATGTTATCTTTTCTAGTTTGTCTCTTCTGGTCATTTTTCTTTTCCCCTTTAGTCATTGTGTGATCATGTAGAAATCCTTCCTTGTTCATCTTCTTTTTGCGTCTTGATCAAGTTCTTGTTCACTAATTCCTTCTCCCCTTCGAATGATGCTTCTTATTATAAAGATTTTTCCTACAAAATAAACAAGAGGCTTCCTCTTCTCTCAACAAGAGGGGGGTTATCTATGCATATAAGAATGTATGAACCATAGTCTTTGAGCCGCGTAAGTAGATTTAACCTTAGAGCTTGAAATATCGTGGTTCAATGGCATGAAGCTCACAATTGCTTTGAAGGAGTCTAGGAGCAATCAACTTATATTATTTATAAGCAACTCCCCCTAGAATCATGCTTGACGTCAAGACACAAGATGCATGTGAATGCAATAACCAAAAAACAAAGATGAATGCTCATGATGAAGAAGGACTAGAAAAGAATTACCCTCATCTCATTGAAATTTCCTCGCAATGATCCTCATCTCCTAGCCTTGGGCACCTCATGAACATTCTTTCTAAGCTCTCCAAGATCATCGCTATCTTGAAAGGGTTAGATGACGGTCCTACAAAACAAGAAAAACACCAAAAACAAAGCAGACACGAGCAAACAAGTATTTACAAAGGAAATGCTAAGTTTTGGTGGTTACTCAAGTGAAGTTCGAAAGATCAAGAATGTTGAGCTCTCCTCTTAGCCTGTTGAAATTCTTCTCATCAAGGGGCTTTGTGAATATATCGCCCAATTGATCATTAGTCCTCACACTCAAGAGATTGATATCTTTCATGGCCATATGATCCCTTATGAACTGATGCTTGACCTCAATATGTTTAGCATGCCTATGATCACCCTTATGAAGGGTCACAATGATTGCACTCTCACTATCAAAATGGAGTGGAATTTGATCATATTTCAGTCTATAGTCCATGAGCGTTTGCTTCATATAGAGAAGTTGAGCACAACAAGTATCGGCTGCCATATATTCCGCTTCAGCCGTTGAGAGAGCTACGGCATTTTGCTTCTTTGAGCTCCAAGCAACCAAAGATCTTCCAAGAAATGGACATTCTCCGGAGATACTCTTCTACTTTGCATCCCGCAAAATCCGAGTCGGAGTAACCAATAAGATCAAAGCCTCCATCTCTTCGATACCAAAGACCCATGGTTGGTGTATACTTGAGATACCTAAGGATTATTTTGACAGCACTAAAATGTGATTCTTTAGGGTTAGCTTGATAACGAACACATAAGCATACACTAAACATAATATCCGAATGAGATGCAGTAAGATATAAAAGAGAGCCAATCATAGAGTGATATAGCTTCAAGTCAACCGGTTTACCGTCCTCATCTGGGCCAAGAATACCATTGGTGGACATTGGAGTCTTGATTGGCTTTGAGTCCTCCATTCCGAAGCACTTGAGGAGACCCCTTGTGTACTTCTCTTAGTAGATGAATGTTTCTCCTTTCATTTGCTTGACTTGAAATTTGAGGAACAAGTGAAGCTCACCTATCATGGATATCTCCAATTCTTTGGCCATTATAGCACGAAATTCTTCAATATAGGCTTCATTAGTAGACCCAAAAATGTAGGGATGGCAATTCGAGTCTCGGGTTTAGGTCACCGTCAGGTTTTAGACCCGGCGGGTGCGGGTGCAGGTGCGGGGGTGAGAATTCACCCACGGGTCGCACCCGCACCCGACCCGCATAATATCGGGTGCGGGTTTTATTTTGCACCCGTGGGTGCCCCGTCGAGCCCCGAATACAACCAATTATATAGCCTAATCGGCCTTTTAGACGTAATCCACCACTCGAAACTTGAAATCCTACCCGAAACCCGATCTAAAACCCGACAAGAGACTCGAAATCCGGTCTAAAACCCGACAAGGGACCTGAAACCCGGTCCAAAACCCGACGGTGACCCGATACCCGATTCAAAACCCGACGGAGACCCAATATCCGTGTGTATACTTTGATATATATGCACTTGGTGCCAAAACCCGACGGGGACCCGACACCCGCCCGAAATCCTACGGGTTCGGATGCGGGTTTCAAATTTCACTCGTGGGTGCGGGTTCGGGTCTGAGACTGCACACGTGACGATTTCTATGTCAGGCGGGTTTTCGCAAAACCTGACCCGAACCCGACCCGTTGCCATTCCTACCAAAATGATATCATCAACATAGATTTGACAAATAAAGAGGTCTTTATCAATATGTCTAGTAAATAGGGTGTTGTCGATACTCCCTATTTTGATGCTTTTGCCGATGAGGAAGTCTCTTAGCCTCTCATACCACGTCCTTGGAGCTTGCTTGAGCCCATACAAGGCTTTCTTCAACTTAAAGACGTGGTCGGGGTGCTTGGGATCCTCGAAGCCGAGATGTTGCTCCACAAAAACCTGCTTATTGATAAAACCATTAAGGAATGCGCTCTTCACATCCATTTGATATAATTTGAAGTTAAAATATGAAGCATAAGTGAGCAAGGTCCGTATTGACTTAAGACGAGCCACAGGAGCAAATGTCTCATCGAAATCAACTCCTTCAACTTGAGTGTAGCCCTTGGCGACGAGTCTTGCTTTGTTTCTCACGACATTCCCTTTCTCATCTTGCTTGTTCTTGAACACCCACTTGGCACCAATCACATTCTTGTTCTTGAATCTTTTTACTAACCCCCATACTTCATTCCTCTCGAAGTTATTGAGCACCTTTTGCATAGCCACCATTCATTTATGATCTTCCACCGCTTCATCGATGTTTTTGGGCTCTATTAAAGACACAAAGTAGAAATTCTCACAAGCAATAATAACAGTATCATTGTTAGTGTAATTTGGCTTATAGTGATTTCTCCTAGTCTTTAGACCTTGAGAAGGACTCCCAAGTATCAAGTCACTTCTGTGATCTCGAGAAATGGTTTTGTGCTTCTTTGGAGCTTCTTGAGCCGGTGGAACTTGCGGTGGAGAGACATCTTGTTGGGCATCTTGAATGACTTGCTTCTTGGAGATGACGATGCCTTGTTGTCAGAGCAGAGAGCTGCAATCTTCTTCAATTTTTGATGTCTTTGTTGGGCATGGTGGTATAGCACTTGATGTAGAAGCTCCTTGATTTCTCGGGGTAGTAGGCTCTTGAGGCACTTGTACACTTGATGATTCTTGAGCTTGATTTGATGATGTAGCAATCTCTTGTTACGTTGAGGAGGACACTTCTAGTGGTGGAGTAGAGGGATCATCTTCTCTTGGAAGAATCTCACCCAAGGGCATTTTTCGCATAGCCTCCTCCAATGGTTCATCATCATCTACATCACAACTATAAAGCTCTTTTTCTCTTGAGAACTATTAGTTTCATCAAGTTGTACATCACATGATTTCTCTACAAATATGGTAGTTGCATTAAAAACACGATAGGCTTTAGAGTTATCGGAATACCCGACGAGAAATCCAATGTCTGTCTTCTCAAATTTTCTGAGCCTCTTTTTCTTCTTGAAGATATAGCACTTGCACTCAAAGACACGGAAGTATGCCACATAAGGCTTTCTTCCTAACAAGAGCTCGTAGGGAGTCTTTGTCAATAGGCGATGAAGATATACTCGATTTGAAGTGTAGCATGCTGCATTGATTGCTTCAGCCCAAAACTTTTTCGGGGTGCTATATTCATCCAGCATAGCTCTAGCAAGAGAGATGAGAGTCTGATTCTTCCTTTTAACTACCCCATTTTTGCTCTGGGTGTAGGTGGCCGATAATTCATGCTTAACACCAGGATCATCCAAATAATCCTCAATGATAGAATTCTTGAACTCGGTCCCATTATCACTCCTCACTTTCTTGATCTTAGCCTCCAATTCATTTTGAGCTCTCTTTGTGAACTTCTTAAAGTTGGGGATAGCTTAGCTTTTGTCTTCAAGCAATATTGTCCATGTGTACCGAGAGAAGTCATCAACTATCACCATGCAATAAAGATTCTCACCAAGACTCTTGTATGTAGTTGGCCCAAAGAGATCAATGTGAAGAAGCTCAAGAGATCTTGATGTTGACATTACGGTTTTGCATGGATGAAGGGTGGCCACTTGCTTTCTCGCTTAACAAGCACTACATAATTTGTCCTTCTCAAAAGTAACATCTTTAATCCCATGGACCAATCCCTTCTTGGTGACCTTCTTCAATTGCCCCATTCTAATATGAGCAAGCCTCCTATATCATAGCCAACTTTTGGAGGACTTTGCAATAAGACAAGTTTGCGAGGCAACTACATTTGAAGAAAAATCCACAATGTACAACCATTGAATGTGAAGCCCAAGGAGTTGTTGATCAATTCAGCACCATTGTCATTGAAGAAGTATGTAAATTCAAGATCATACAATTGAGCCACAGAGAGAAGATTGAAACTCAAAGATTCTACTAGCATAACATTTGATATGGACAAGTCATTTGAGATAGCAACTTTGCCCAATTCCTTGATTCTTCCCTTAGAATTATCCCCGAAGGTCACTTTGTCTTTGTCTTCATCTTCTCTAATGGTGGTGAACATTTTACAATTCCCGGTCATGTATTGAGTGCATCCACTATCAAGCACTCAATATTTACCACCACTCTTGTGGTTCACCTTGCTAGAAGCCATGAGACAAGAGGTGTTAGTACTTAAAATATTACTTGATTCACTTGTACTAATCGCAACAATAAGAGCAACTTCTTTTGAAGAGCTTTGTTCTCTAGAGCACTTGAGATGACTCTTTCAAGCATCAACTTTCTTCTTGTTTGCTTCATCAATAGAGATATGACGCCTTCCATAAGAATTGATCCAATCTACAAGCTTATCAATGCGAATACATAGATCTCTTGGAGTTTTGTTAAGAAGGATAATGATATTATCATACTCATCACAAAGAACATCATAGGAATCCTCTAACAAACTACTAGCAACAGCATTATCATCAAGAGGTAAGTGAGAGCTAGTAGAGATAGAGTCGTTGCAAACCGATGACTCAAGAGTGTGATGAGCATGTATTCCATTGATCTCACTTGAGGTGGAAGCATTTTGAACATTCTTGATTGATGAAGCTTCATGAGAGATAAGAGCACTAGCATCCTTGCTTGAGAGGAACTTTTTGATAGATTCTTCATGAGAAATTTTAAGTGCTCCTTCAAAAGAATTGATCTTTTCAACAAGATCATGCAATCGTTGCTTGGTAGCACCTATGGTTTCACCATCAGAAGTTCCAAAGTAAGTAAAGCATTTATGAACTCAAGATAATCATAATTTTTGTAACACTTCGTGTTTTCGAATAATCAGCGTAGCGTTCGAAGTCCCAATTCTCGAAAATTTGAGCTCGAAAGAAATTAAAAACCAATTTTCCGGTTTACCCCAAATTCAATTGGGAATTCAAATGTGAATTCAAAAATTTCAATGAAATATTGTGAAACAAAAATCTCTTTTGAAAGTTCTTGTAACCAGTTGAATTTTAGAAATTTTTGGAAAATTTTAATTTGGGGTTTATAAGCTCAAATAATTTATTTTCCTCTAAAAGGTAACCTGTTTTAAAATTTTAATATCATTTTATTTATTTCTATTTTGAACTTATGCCCAAAATAAAAGTTGTTCCTTTTCAAAATATCGACCAGCCTACCAAATTTCAGAAATTTTAGAGCTAGGGAAGTCATGCTTTTCGATTTAAAACAGAAGTGTGCACTGAAAATCCAGACAATTCGGGAAAAAGAAAAAGGGACGCGGGACCCGCCTGTCATCTGCTATCCTTCTTTCTTCCTCCTCTCCAACCGCGCGCGTCCACGCGCCCTCATCTCGCGCCTCGCTCCCTGCATGCGCTCCACGAAGCTGAAGATGTGTCCGGCCGTGTCCACGACATCCTCCCCATGTCCACGTTCCCCTCGGCCCTCAATTCTCTCACGCTCCCTCTCTCTCTCACGCTCACCCGACCGGAGCGCCGCTCGTGACAGTGGAGAGCCGCCCTCGAGCCGCCTTCCGGCACTGGACCTCTCAACGAGCTGCGCCACCTCCTCCTCTTGCTCCACCCCCAAGCACCCCCAACGCTCTCACTCTCCCTGAGGTGGATTTTAATTTTTTCCCAAATTCGGTTTTTGGGAGCCGCCGGCCATCTCCGGCAAAATCCGGCCGCTAAAGGTGAGCTCGCCCCGATTCCCGTCGGTTCTGGCCTCCCCTCTTCACGAAGCTTCTATGGAAATCCTCAATCGAACGAATCCGCAGGTGTTTGCGCAGGAAGTTTGTCAAAAGCCGCCAACCGGCCGCTTGGGTCGGCCACCTCACCATGGACACCCCCTCTCCGGCCTCCCTCTGCGACGACTTCCTCCGTGCCGGCTTTCTGTACACCCCGCTGAAGCTTGACGTCCATTTTTCTTCGAGTTTCGCCCTCCGGTCGGAGCTCGCGCCGCAGCCGAAGCCCTCCGGTCGCCGCTCCTCGCCGCCGACTGGATTCTGGTGAGGGAGTCACCCATTCGACCTCACCACGGGTTTCCCCTCCTTGTCCTCGTCTCGTAGGTGCTCTCTGTCGCCCGAGTTGCTGCTGGGAACGCCTCGCCGGCCCGGCCGCCGCCGCTCTCCGGCCACCGGCACCATTGCCGGCCTGCTGAACCAGCTGGATCGCGTGCGGCTGCACCAGGATCCCGTGCGTCCATCCGTGTGGTCGCCCGTGTGGCCCGGCCCAGAGGCCGACACATGGCGCACGGAGGAGAATGATTCCGAAAATTATTTATTCCTTGTGCAGAAATTTGTAAAAGCTTGCAAAAATCATAGAAAATGCATATGAAATCTAAAAATTACAAATAATATACCGTTGGAATCCTCTCAACATGTAGAATATTTCAAAACTTTCAAAATTGCATTTTCTGCATTTCAAATAATTATTTTAATTAAATAAAGTATATCATGCATTAGTTCATATATTCATTTTTCCTGCATATTAAAAATGTGAAAAATGCATAATTATGTTCTATTAATTAATATATGTCATCTTAGAGTTATTTAGAATTTATACACTTATATATTACTTATAAATAATTTATTAGTCTTAGATACGAATTAATTCATTAGAAATTCATAAGATTGCAATAAAATATAAAATTTGTCCAGAAACTAGTTTATAGCCTTGTTAATATTTTGAACAACTAAAATTGTAGTTTATGCCTTCAAGAACCATATTAAGAAAATTTAGCATTTATCTTCCATATTTTAAACTATTTAGTATAATCTAGGAATTCTTTTTAGAAACATTTTAAGATAAATTCCAGCAGCACCTTGGTTTAATAAAGTTGTTTTTCATGAAATCATCATCCTTTTCTTATCATCTCATCGTATATCCAGCCTTGACGCATGCATTCCTAAGCACATCATCGCATGTGAGCACCCTTGTTATGTGCGATGACAAGTAAAATATTAGATATCATTAGGTGCATAACTAATCGCACTCACATATCACTTCACACATTTAGGAAACATCGCGGAAGACCAAGATCTAGCGTTGATAGCTCCGAAGTCGTCCGCCGCTGAAGATCTTCCTCTTGTTTGTGCTAACTCTCCGTAAACCGAAGGCAAACCCCGGTGCATTACCCTATTTAAAATTTTTACTTTATCACCATGTATTGTATAGCTAATGTATTGTGCATTAAGTTGTAGGAGTTGTTTGGAACTCTAGAATGCATGAAAGTACCAAGTACCCTATTGAGTATATATTGGTACAGGTAACTCGATGTAGAGCTAGGCTATGAGTTCTAATCAACGGTAGAAGTCGAGTGAATGAGCAACCTCACTCGCGAGATTATAGGTTAGACTTTATCCCACACTTGAATAAACCTGAGACCGGGCGGGGATAGAGTATAGGTGGGAGTGCGAAGGCTAGGGCCTTCACGGTGGTAGCCCCGTCTGTGTCGGTTAAGGACCGATTCGAGTGTGGCCCTGTTGAGCAAGTTTGAACTGTATCGGAGGCATACTGGGGATATGGGACCCAGAAAACTGACGTAGCTCGATACCGTAGTGGTTGGACGTAACCCTACCTCTCTTTCGGCGGGGAGTAGAGAAAAGCCTTGGATCTAACCATAGATGCACCCGGCGTGGTGATCGCATGAAGGACCATGTGCTTGGGAGAGGTGCGCGTCGGACCGACCTTAGGGTATTGTTGTGAAAGGTTGCCACGTGCGGCTTCTGGGAAGCGCGTACATGTCGTGTACTTCGGGTTTTTCCCAGCTGGTGTAAATCGATTATAATCGCTGCCCCTCACAGTAACGAGTACCGCTTGTTCACTGTGTCATGTCGTAGTAATAACTAGACTAATAATAACGATAATATGATTTGTTTGCTTAAATATAGGTAATTGTTTGACAACTATGATTGTAGTAGATGATAGTGCAAATTAAATTTATTCTTCCTTGTACTTAATTAACTGCTAAAACTTGAAAGTAAGGATTCACTGTTAGTGCCATGTTTTATGCAAATGGCCATCCTCTGAGTCAGCCTCTCATGCTTAGGAGTCGGCTGTAGTTGACCATTTTTGGCGCGTAAGACTTGCTGAGTAATTAGTACTCACGGTTTGTTGTTTCCCCTTTTTGTTGTGTGTGCAGTTCTCTCTGCATGTTGGTGTGGCTGTTGCGGCCAAGGAGTGTTGGAAGGTGAGGCTCCTGCGAACTGGTCCTGTGAACCGATTCCCTCCTCACCGAACTCCGGTCGCGAGGAGTGAAGCATGTCTTAGGGCAAGATATGTTTCATCGTAGGAAACCGTCGTATCTCTTCTTTGTCACTTCCGCTATGTTTTAAAACTCTTTTTTAAACTTAATCCTCTTAAGACTACTTGAACTTCATTGTAAGACCTAATCGGTTTTCTATTTTATATTATCACTCGTGTTGTACTATTTGGGTATTGTTGCTCAATATCACCCGATATCGATCCTAGGCGAGCCATCCAGTGTCTGAGGTGGTTCTGCCACAATTTTCAATCGTAATAGCACTCAAAGCTTTGCTAGATGAAGAGTTTGAAGTGATATTTATGTTAGCACTTGATAAAGCCAGTTTTGTGGCATATAGGTAGCTTAGCAAGCGATCCTTCAATGAGTCACTCTCGGACCCCGATGCAGAACGTGTCTCCATCACTCTTGATCACTTCTCAAAGGCGGTTAAGCCTTAAATTGAGCACTTGGCTCTGATACCACTTGAAAGGATCGAGTGACCGAGAAGGAGGGGTTGAATCGGTCACTAACACTACTAAAACTATTTTAACTCTTCCTATCTTTTAGCTATCTAACAAGCAACTCCTAGCAAAATTTCAAATAGACAACAAGGCAAACAAGCTAGGAAACAACTAGACACAACTAGATAGCAAGAAGATAAACTAGCTAGAGAGCAAGCAAAGCACCAAACAAATCCTACACATTCTAGTGATAATAGGTAAACAATCAAACAAGGCCACTAGCATGAGAGCCACCAAGAGGAATCATAAAGCAACCTACAACTCTACTCCCAATAAGGTAAATACGGTAAGTAAAGAGAGAGTCAAGAGAATGCTCAGCGATTTTTCCTGAGATCTCGAAAGGATGGCGCCTTCTTGTAATCCTCGTTGGACCACTCTTGTTAAAGTTTTGGTCTCTCCTATCGTTCTCGGAACGATGCTCACAAGGGTACGCTTCACTCCCAAAGTGAAGACACTGGCGGCTCGGCTGCCACACACAATACTCAAGCGCTAGAGCAAGCATCTAAGGCTCGGGCACTCTCTCTTGGTGTCTCTTTCGAGCGGAGGATCCGTAACCGCTTACAAACTTGATATCAACTTCCACAATCTCTTCAAAAGCTGGACAACAACTCGTAGCCGGTTTAGGCTACCATAGACCAAGAGTAACAAGCCTAGGACACTCCTCTCAGCCACACAAGCTCTAAGAATATATGGATGCTCTTTGCTACCCTTCACAAGCACTCAAGATCTCTCTAGATGCTCTATTGTGCTCTCTTTGGTGACCCTTGGCTCCCACAAATGATCTTCCACTGTTCTGGTCGCGAACAACCTTCACAACAGCTCCCCCAACAGTTTAAATAGCCCCCAAGCCCTGAAACAACCGTTAAGAGCCTTTGCCAAAAAGCTACCTGCTTTTTGCAGTCATCGAACTGTCTGGTGACTGGGACCACCGAACTGTCCGGTAACTCCTGGTCTTTGACTGGTAGAAAAACATCCTCTATGGAATCCATTCCTTATGACACCGGATTGTCTGGTGCATACCTTCACTGGACTGTCCGGTGACCTCCTCTTTTAGATTTCTAGGGACACCTCCTTTGGACACTAGTCTTCTGGCTCACCGGACTGTCCGGTCTCTGATCGACGGACTGTCTGGTGACTTCTTCGCTGCAACTCCAGAGAGAACCTCTCTCTGGACTCTAGCCTCCTGACTCACCAGACTATCCGGTCACTGACCTACCAGACTGTCCGGTAACTTCTGATCTTCAACTTCAGAGAACACTCTTCTCTGGACTCTGAGCTTCTGCACTGATCGGACTGTCCGGTGATACCGACGGACTGTCTAGTGACTTTATCAAAAAAGCTTCTAGGAAACTGCATCTCTGGACTCTCTGCTTCATCCCTCACTGGACTGTCTGGTAACACTGATGGACTGTCCAGTGACTTTTCTGCTTTTGAAACTTGGCTTCTTCAGGATCTTCGAGCTTTCCGCTGCAACTCTTGACATCTTCAAGCTTCCACAGATTACTCAAGCGCCTCAGAAAATATAGGGCATCCATACTCCCTAATTCTTGTAAAACCGAGACGAGTGACTCGACTCCTCTTAATAGTATCGGTTTTTCTATTGACTCAAGGCGTAAAAACTAAACCACACATAGCTCTAAATCATCCTTAGCCTTAAACAAGCTTCTTCCTTTGAAAAGCGCCGGAACTTCAAGCATCCATGAAACAACCAACTCGTAAAATTGAAGAATATTGTTGATGAACCTAGATTTAACGAGTTAATTCATGGTTCTTATTCAATCACCAAAATCATTCATATCTTAGGAGAGACTTCTGGTCATGAAGCTAACACCTTGCCACCGGACTGCTCCTCCTCCCCCAAGGTACTTGCTTCTAATTTTCCTTCCATCATTACTAAAAACACAAACTTGACACTGTCGCTAAGACATGAAGACGCAAGATTTTGTTGGTTCCTACACTCATAGTTATTTGCAATTCAACTATCGGACATTGCTCATGAGGTTTCATTGCAACTTGACTACGAATTTGCCCTTGAAATATCTCTTCTAATCGTCAGTATAAGCATACTAATTATGTTCATTAATATTGACCTTTGGGTCCTGCAGGGAAGGATCAACAGTGAAGCCTTTTGCATCATCAAGCAGCAGTAAGATTTTGCTCCAGATCAAATCAATCAATGCCAATTTGGATGGTCTTATTCATGGACTCCGTGGGCAAGGCCACACGCTAAGTGGAATAAATGCATTGCAAAAACGTCAATATTACAAATGGACTCTGCAATAGAAATATCTCAATTTCTCAGATAAAATTGACATGAGAATATGCGAAACTTTCTTTTTATTAGGAGTACATTATTTCTGTTTTCCAAAGAAAACCCATTGTTTTCATGCTGCTGGTTGCTAAAGAAATTCAATTAGGGTTATGTTAGCGCCTTTTTTTATAAAAGAATAGCAGGTCTCCCCCATTTTGGTTGTTGGAAATAGTTTATAAAGTACATTTCTTTCTGCTCATACATAAAATCTTATGTAATTATGTTTTCAAAACTTTACACTTACAGTCAGCAAATATACCGCTTAGTTGACTTGCCTGAGGAAAGCATGATTGTTTTAAGCAAGTTGTTTATCAGTGATAATTGGAATTCCAAGTTGATTGATCCAGTTTGTCTATGCTTACTGATCTAATCTGTTCCTGAAGTGAGTTGATTGCTGACAGTGAGCAATGGAGCCGCAGCGAAGTTGTTGCTTAGTAAACATGTCATGTAATTATTTGTAAACTCTTTATCAAATTCATTTCAATTTGTTTGTCCTTGGAAAAGCACAGGCGTATAGCTATATAAGATATGTCTGAATACAATTTAGAAATAAATAATAGTAAAATAGACAGCTGTTTTTTTTAGTTATTGGTCACCTGATGGATGTGGTTCAACTAACTAATAGTGTCATCTCCTAGTTGAGCCAGGCATGCCTGAGTACTACTTTCTTATATTTTATAATATCATGTGGATGTATTTTTTTGACCTGAAGCTTGCTCTAAGACAATTGTGCTTTGATCTCTGTTGTGAATAGGGTGAGGCTAAGAGTGCAGAGCTGATTGGTCAGGCCATTGCAAACAATCTTTCTTTCTTTGCCCTCAGGCATATTGAAGCTGCGAGGGAGATCCCCTACGCTATTTTGACCTCAGCCAACTGGGTGTTCCTTGACTCACACGACCTGTTGCTCAACCTCCAGCAGCTGAATGTGGCGAATAAGTAGATCTTACAGCTGCAAGCCAACTGGAGTGATTCAATGAATCTTCTGAGTCCTCAAATTAAGAACGCGCTTTTTTTTAGATCTATGATTGTGTTGATTCTTCCATTATGATGGTCTTGGATCTATCTACTGCTGTAGTTGGCCCTGGTAGTACAGTAAACTATTGCAGGTTATATGAAGCTAAGGCGTCAAGTGTCCAGGATAATTCTTAAAAAACTATATATGTGTTCTACAGAAAGTTTTAGGAAAATTGAAGTTTGAAAACTCCTTGACAAGGTTTATGACATCAATTATGTCCAGAAGAGGGGCCTGGTTAGAGTATACCGAATCAGGTGTCCATATTACATCATGGACATTACTTGTATGCCCGGTAATCCTAAATTTATCTTTTATTTACTCTTATAACCTATGGACATGTTGTAATCACCCTGTTCTTGTTTATTGAGCCTCTACCAGACATAGTATTATATGATTAGGTTGTGTTTTGTTTTAGTTGCATATACGTCTGTAAATGGTATCCAAGCTCTTAAAGAATTTTTTTTGAGTAAGTTTACAATATGAAATACATTTTTCTATATGTTGGGTGGGCAGTGTAGCAGATTTTCATACTAATAACAGTATAAACAGTTACAATGTAGGTAGTTTAAACAACACGGTGAGTGCCGCCAAGTTGCATTCCACTCGTAGCGAAGCACGGGCCTTCAACTAGTCACACCAACATGTCATTAATGATTGTACCCTTCATATAAGATGTGTACGCATGGTAAGGAAGAAAGGAAGATATCCACTTATGTACTTTTCTATCTATCTCAAAATAAATTTAGGAGAATGTGGCACACTGGAACCCATGCTATGATAGAAAAATCTAGTACGGTATACAAGATGCTAAGAGAAAATTCTGCATCTGTAAATGTGATTGGGTTCTGCTTCTTGTCCTTGGTAATAAGAACTCCTTTTCAAAATCCTGGTCTGGATCACAAAATCGCATCTTCCAATCTTAAAAGTCTGGACGGGATACCTTGCAGGTTGTATGCTACCGCCCAGATCTTGCCGGTTGTCTCTATTAGAAGTATAGGCACTTCTTGTATATGTGTATGTCGCATATTGCTGTACACGGCCAGGAGTTCTAGAATTGGCTAGAGTCTTCTCTCATGTTTAGGTAATCTCTCATGCTTTAGTTAATCTTCTGTATCTTAGGAAGGTGATCTGTATTCTAGAAAAGACTCCTGGCCGGTGCATCATTCTGTAATCTCTAGAACATTCCAAGCCTCCTATAAATCACAGAACCGTCGCCGGTCATTGTGTGAAGCCTACGACGTTCTCACCATTGCTACCTGTCCTCTGATCATTTATATGGTAATCAGAGCCTGAGGGATCTAGATCGAGAGAACCATGTCTACCTCGTCGGCCCTCCCTACCTCCCTCCTTTCCGCCGGAGCGATTACAGAGAAGCTCACACGCACAAACCACGCCATGTGGAAGGCGCAGGTTGAGTCGGCGATCCGAGGCGCTCAGCTATATGGCCACTTCGACCAGCGCCTCTTCCAAACCGGTGGAACACATCAGTGACAAGGAAGGGAATGAGATCTTGAACCCGGTATTCTTGGCATGGGATGCAACGGATCATCAGATCCTGAGTTTTCTCTTTGCCTCGGTATCGCGGGAGATCATGGTGCACATCGCCAAATTGAAGACGGCGGCGGCCGCCTGGTGAGCCATTGAGGCCATCTTTGCCTCACAAACTCGCGCCCGTGCAGTCAACCTGCGCATTGCCCTCTCCACCACCAAGAAAGGGGCTCTATCTGTTGCCGGTTACTTCTCCAAGATGAAGAGTTACAGCGATGACATGGCAGAAGCTGGCCGATCCATTGAGGATGACGAGTTGGTGGAATATATCCTCACTGGTCTTGGTCCAGAATACGAGTCTCTAGTGTCCGCCCTCATTGCCAGGGTAGAACCCATCCCTCTTGATGAGCTGTACTCACAACTTCTCACTTTTGAGACTCGCCAAGATCTTGTCCACGGTGGCAACCAGAGCTCAGCTAACTTGGCTGGTCGTGGCTCTAGTCGTGGTCGCGGCTCTAGTCGTGGTCGCGGGGGACACCAGCGTAGTCGTGGCCGCGGCTCCTTCAACACCAACAACAGGTGCCATGGCCGTGGTCCTTCTGGCGCCACCAACACTCAGCACGAGTACCAGGGCGGCAATCGTGGCAAGGATACTCGTCCTGTTTGCCAGGTGTGTCTTGTGAAGGGGCACACAGCCGCTAGGTGTTGGTACCGCTTTGATGAGGAGTACACGCCAGAAGCAAAACAGGCATCCTATGCGAACCACTCCTACGACGTCGACACGAATTGGTACACTGATAGTGGTGCAACTGACCACATCACAAGTGAACTAGAGAAGCTGGCTGTTCGGGAGAAGTACACTGGAGGAGATCAAATTCATACCGCTAGTGGCTCAGGTATGGCAATAAGTCATGTTGGTCATTCTAACATTGTTACCCCCAGCCGCAACCTTCAACTCAATAATGTCCTTTATGTTCCTCAAGCCAAAAAGAACCTTGTTTCTGTTCATCGATTTACTTCCGATAATTCTGCCTTCATTGAATTTCACCCCAATTTTTTTCTGGTTAAGGATCAGGACACCAAGAAAATTCTGCTTAGGGGTCGCTGTCATCGCGGTCTCTATCCTCTTCCATCGCCGTCATCAATAAAATTTGCTGCAAGTGCCATCAAGCCATGGTGACTCGGTGGCATGATCGTCTTGGACATCCTTCATCCTCTATTGTTCGTCACGTCATTGGCAATAACAATTTGCCTTGTTCCAGAGAGCCTAGATCTTCGCACGTTTGTGACGCTTGTCAACAAGCCAAAGCACATCAATTACCATATCCTAGGTCTACGAGTGAGTCTCATGCTCCTTTAGATCTGATTTTTTCAGATGTGTGGGGTCCGGCTCTTGAGTCAGTTGGTCGAAAACAATATTATGTTAGTTTTATTGATGACTACAGCAAATTTACTTGGATTTATCTCATCAAATTTAAATATGAAGTGTTTGAAAAATTCCAGCAATTTCAGAACCTAGTAGAACGTCTGTTTGACCGCAAAATTAAATCCGTGCAGACCGACTGGGGTGGTGAGTACCAAAAACTCAATTCTTTTTTTACAAAGATTGGGATTTCTCATCTTGTTTCTTGTCCCCATGCGCACCAACAGAACGGTGCAGCAGAACGAAAGCATCATCATATTGTTGAGGTCAGTCTTGCTCTTCTCTCTCGTGCCTCTGTTCCCTTAAAATTTTGGGATGAGGCGTTCATTGCTGCAACATATCTAATCAACCGTCTCCCCAGCCCAGTTATTCATAACTCCACACCTCTTGAACGTCTCTTTCACCAAAAACCAGACTATTCCACTCTGCGTAATTTTGGGTGTGCTTGTTGGCCAAATCTTCGGCCGTACAATACTCATAAGCTTCAATTTCGCTCCAAGCAGTGGACTTTTCTTGGGTATAGTAATCAACACAAAGGCTACAAGTGTCTTGATGTGTCGACTGGGCGTGTCTATATCTCTAAAGATGTTATTTTCGATGAAATGGTTTTTCCCTTTACCAAACTCCACCCTAATGCCGGCCCCAGATTACGAGCAGAAATTCTACTCCTTCCTGAAACATCTGCGGTTACTCAGGGGGATAATAATGTAGATGATCAACTGACCAATTTGCCTGTCTAGAGTCCTGGTATTTTTTGCAGGGAACAATTGACGCAATCTTCATGTGATCACGGTGCCTCACTGGAGCCATGCACTCACGGAGGCACGCGGCTCGAAGTTAATGCGGCAGCAATCCCGGCGGCAATCTCGACGCCTGCTGCACCTGTGCATGCATCTTCCTCGGATCAGGCGCCTGCTGTGCCGGGCCAGGGGTGTTCTGCCGTTGCACCTTCTCCTCTAGACGTGTGTGACACGGGCGCTATTCCCACGCCGACCGCGTCTGGGGATTCTGTGACAACGCCTGCGGACGCACCGGCTGGTGCGGCTCTGCTCCCGGGGGAGATTCCTGACCACGGATCTTCTGCGGCTAGTTCTTCAGCACATGAGTCCAGACCTCTCACACGGCTACAACGTGGCATCAAGAAAACCAAAATCTACACGGATGGGACAGTTAGGTATGGCATGTTAACATCTGCTGGCGAACCTCATAATTTAGATGAAGCACTGAGTAATCAACATTGGAAAGATGCTATGATTTCTGAGTATGATTCTCTTATGAAGAATAAGACTTGGCATCTTGTTCCACCACAGAAAGGGAGAAATGTTATAGGTTGTAAGTGGGTGTACAAGATAAAAAGAAAGTCTGATGGCAGCCTTGATAGATATAAAGCTCGTCTGGTAGCCAAGGGCTTCAAGCAAAGGTATGGAGTTGATTATGAAGACACATTTAGTCCAGTTGTCAAGGCAGCCACCATTCATATTATTTTGTCTCTTGCTGTCTCTTGTGGCTGGTCTCTTCATCAGCTTGATGTGCAGAATGCCTTTTTGAATGGGCTCTTAGAAGAGGAAGTTTATATGCAACAACCTCCAGGGTTTGAAGATCCAAAAAGACCAAATTATGTCTGTAAATTGGATAAAGCTTTGTATGGGCTCAAGCAGGCACCACGAGCTTGGTATTCGAGACTTAGTGAAAAATTGGTAAAAATTGGCTTCAAAGCGTCCAAGGCCGACACATCCTCAAGGGAGGCATCACTATGTTTGTTCTGGTGTATGTTGATGATATTATTGTAGCCAGCTCAACAGAGAAGGCAACCACGGCATTACTAAATGATTTGAAGGAAGAATTTGCACTCAAGGATTTGGGTAAGTTGCATTACTTTCTTGGTATTGAGGTGAAATCATTAGAAGACGGTATTCTCCTTACTCAAGATAAATATGCATGTGACTTATTGAAGAAAGTTGGAATGGCCGACTGTAAATCAGTTAATACACCTATGACTACTAGTGAAAAATTGTCCTTGCATGAGGGGACACCATTGGGCAGTACTGATGCTACACGTTACAGGAGCATTGTTGGGGCATTACAGTATCTTACCTTGACTCGTCCAGACATTTCATTTGCTGTGAATAAAGTGTGCCAGTTTCTTCATGCGCCGACCACAATCCACTGGGAGGCGGCCAAGAGAATTTTAAGGTATGTCAAACAATGTACTAGCATTGGTTTGAAGATTCACAGATCAGCCTCTACTCTTGTGAGCGGTTTTTCAGATGCTGACTGGGCTGGCTGTATAGATGACAGAAAGTCGACAGGTGGATTGCTATTTTTCTTGGGAGTAATCTGGTTTCATGGAGTGCAAGAAAACAGCCTACTGTGTCTCAGTCTAGCATTGAAGCTGAGTATAAGGCCATTGCAAATGCCACAGCTGAAATAATATGGATCCAGATTCTGTTATATGAAATCGGTGTGAAGTGCCCAAGAGCAGCCAAGTTATGGTGTGATAATTTAGGTGTCACATATTTGTCCAGTAATCTTGTGTTTCATGCTCGGACCAAGCATATTGAAGTAGACTATCACTTCGTCAGAGACCGTGTTAAGAACAAGTTATTGGAGATAGATTTTGTTTCATCCAAAGATCAAGTAGCAGATGGCTTCACTAAACCCCTTTACCTGTGTGGCTGGTTGAAAACTTTAAGGTCAATCTCAACTTATCAAAGCTGTGATTGAGGGAGGCTATTAGAAGTATAGGCACTTCTTTTATATGTGTATTACTGTACACGGCTAGGAGTTCTAGAATTGGCTAAAGTCTTCTCTCATGTTTAGGTAATCTCTCATGCTTTAGATAATCTACTGTATCTTAAAAAGGTGATGAAAGACTCTGGCCGGTGCATCATTCTGTAATCTTCAGAACATTTCAAGCTTCCTATAAATCACAGAACCGTCGCCGGCCATTGTGTGAAGCCTGTGACGTTCTCACTATTGCTACCTGCCCTCTGATCATTTACAGGCTCCCGGTTACAAGTTGCAACCAGGCGACACAGCCAGCCATTTGGCACTCTCGCGAGACATGGCGAGTGACGACAGCACGCATGGGACCAGCGGCCATGTGCGGTGCGACCGCGAAGGTTTAAAAAGCCGTAAACCATCAGGTTTTAAAAATGCTGAAAATAAACCGTTTACGGTAAAACATACAAAAACATTTTTTTTACTTCAGCATACAGTTTTAATTTTAGTTAACAACTAAACAATTTTACTAACTGAACCGGACAATTTTTATAGGTTTTTCTAACTGATCGGTTTTGTACTGTTTTTTAAACCATGGCGCCCGCCTGGCGTCTGGGATGCTCCTCCGTTCTCGTGTCCTCGAGGCATCCCTGTCCCTGTCTTATCGGGCGCCGCGCCCGCAACTTCCGCTGGTCGGCCGCTGTCGTGTTTGGCTGCACGCCGCCCGCACCGGCAACGGCCGCGCACGCGCGCGCGTTCGCTACAAGAGCAGGGGGAATCAGCCGCAGCAGCGGCATACGTCCCTTTCCCTCGTGCTCCGTCATCAGCCGATGGCCGGGACGGGCGGCGGGGCATCCGCCGCTTCTGCCGGTACCGCGCCCTGCAAGAAGGGCGCGCGGCCGGCCGCAGCTTACTCCGGTACACCACCGCTTTAGCCTCCCTCGAGCTCCCTTTTCTCGCTTGTGTTCTCCCTGTGTGTCCCTGATCATCGTTTATGATGCATGACGTGATTTCGCTTCCTGATTTCTCGGAAAATTGCTTTCTTTTGATCTTGATTTCGAATCTTTCCAAAAAAGAACTTTGCCCATGGTCTTAACCCCTGTTGTTTTTGTCTCCCTGCTGGCACAGCCATGAAGCTGCCGCTCGCTCTGTTCGTGTTCCTCTCGGCGCTGCTGTACAACCAGATTCAGCCGCCGCCAGCGAAGATTCCCGGCACGCCCGGCGGCCCACCGGTCACGGCGTCCAGAACGAGGCTCAGGGACGGCCGGCACTTGGCCTACCTGGAGTCCGGCGTCCCCAAGGAGAAGGCCAAGTACAAGATCATATATGTTCATGGATTCGCCTGCTGCAGATACGACGTGCTAAATGTCTCGCAGGTGCGGTCCTGAGTACGCATCAGTTTCTGTACTGTGTTTAAACTTTTGAAGTCTTACGAGAAGAACAACCTAATATGTACAAAAAGTGATCAGAATCATCAGATGGATAATCTTTTCTTCCTGCTAGGATTTTCTGAATCGGTCCTGTTTCAGATACCAGAGTGCGCATCTGAATTTAGCTCTTTGTTTTAGGTATGTACCTTTGTTGTGATGAACTGGAAATGTTGCAGGCGCTGATGGAGGAGCTGGGAATCTACCTGCTGTCTTTCGACCGGCCGGGGTACGCCGAGAGCGACGCGCACCCAGGACGGACGGCGAAGAGCATCGCGCTTGACATCCAGGATCTTGCTGACAACCTCCAGCTTGGCTCCAAGTTCCATCTCATCGGCTTCTCCATGGGCGGCGAGATCATGTGGGGCTGCCTCAAGTACATCCCACACAGGTCTTGCTCTAGTTCATTCAAGGCTTCAAGCCCAACCTATTTAGCTGAAGTACGCCTTCGTGTAGATTTTATTGACAGAGATGATGATGTTTGCGGCGTTGAACTGATCCAGGCTCGCCGGCGTCGCTGTTCTCGCGCCGGTCGGCAACTACTGGTGGTCCGGCTTCCCGCCGGAGGTCGTCCGGGAGGCCTGGTACGTGCAGCTCCCGCAGGACAGGCGCGCGGTCTGGGTCTCCCACCACCTCCCGTGGCTGACCTACTGGTGGAACACCCAGAAACTGTTCCCCGGCTCCGGCGTGATGGCCGGGAACCGGGCCATCTTATCCAAGGAAGACATGCCTCTAATTCACAAATTCGTCGACCGACCCTATAATGTAAGAAAATAATAAGATCCAGAAACAGCGATCGGGATGCTGTTTTAAATTTTTTTTGCTATTCTTGCTTTGGACTCAACGCTCTGATTTGATCTTGCAGGAGCAAGTGACGCAGCAAGGCGTGCACGAATCGCTGCACCGAGACATGATGGTCGGGTTCGGGAAGTGGAACTGGAGCCCCCTGGAGATGGAGAACCCGTTCGCCGGCACCGGCGACGACGTGAAGGTCCACCTGTGGCACGGCGTGGAGGACATGTACGTGCCGGTTCAGCTGTCGCGGTACATCAGCAAGAAGCTCCCATGGGTCATCTACCACGAGCTCCCGACGGCGGGCCACCTGTTCCCGGCCGCCGCCGGGATGCCCGATGTCATCGTCAGATCGCTGCTGCTCGGCGAGGAGTGACGGTCCGGGGGGCTGCGTTAGTGTCAGTGATCTGTATTGTTTGCGCGACTTTGCTTCTTCGCCATTTTCGCCGCTCGCAAACATGATGCACATCTTAGCACAAGTTGTTGACAAATCCATGGTGGCATTTCTTGATCCATTCCCTTTGGCAGTCTGGCAAACCGTTGACTTTGCTTACCGACTGATAAGAATATTTGTATCCAACGCTCAATCAGTAAGCGTTCAATACTGCAAGGCATCATTTTAATAGATTAAAAGGAAATGCTATTTTTCTGTGCACACAAGCAGTCGTGTCGCGATCGCTTTCAAACAGTCGAGAAGGAAAATTGTTTAGTGCAAACCATTGTGGCTATGACCCCAATCCAATATGGGCACATGACGGGTGTGCTAGCTAGGTCCATGTTCATCGGTGCATGTGGCAGGAAAATATGACATCGAGAAGAGCCAAGGCATTGTAAACGGACCGCAGTCAACAAAATGATAAAATTAATTGCGGCTTCAATACGGCTTCAATACGTTATACGCTGGTTCAATAGTTTGCACTGCCTACATTCTAGCCGCGGAAACTTTCAACTCGAATACTCCCTCTGTTTCGTAAAATGGTCATTTTTTGACTTTCAGTAACCAAGTTTGATCATTTATTTAATTTAATTTTTTTAAATATAAAAACAAACAATCCATTTTTATAGTATTTTTAATAATAAAATATTTCACAATAAAATATATCATATTTTTAAATTTTTGATTAAGATCAGTGATCAAATATGGTTTTTGAAAGTCAAAAAACGATTTTTTTATGTAATGGATGGAGTATCAAATTATAGACCCTTTAATCCAATCAAGTATAGTGACACCGTTCCAACAGATCAGAAAGTTTTTAGTGCATAATAACATTATGGCTGTGACTCCAATGCGATGTTTTCGGTTGTAAGAGTCATGATCTAACTTGTCTAATACATAGAAAGATAGGAGGAAAGTAAAAAATAATAGAGTACAAATTTAGAAAAACTATATAAGGGCCAGAGAGAATAATACTTTAAAGATCCTAGACAGAAACTTTCACCTCAAGAATATCCAGCTTTTAGCTCGTAAACTTGAGATTTTGCTTTGTAATCTCCTTTTTCGAAAGATCGGAATGATTCCGGTAATTTTTTGCTTTGTAATTTCCATCGGAGCAGTAGTCTTGATGTTCGCCGTTCCTAGTCTGGCGTCTACTTTTCTAGCAAAACTTGAAATTCAAGTTACCAACTTTGAATATATGACCTTTTAGGACCGCAATCTGAATGTCGACATAACAGGAGTCATTGTCAAGAAAGAGGTGCTCGCTAGGAAACTTTTGAAACTCATTGGATACGGAGCCCCCGGTACCTTATACTCTAGGTGAATCGAATAAATTATTCAGTATCCGTCTCGGTCTTGACCACAGACTGGCTTCTCAGCTGGCTGAAAAAGCTGGCAAGAACATGAAACAAACAAGTTTTTAAAAACCTTATTTTTGAAAAGCTAAAGAGCAAGTTTTTGATAAAATAAACAAAAAGCTGAAAAGTACATTTTAAACTGTTTTTTAGTTTTTATGTACTGAGAAGCTAAAAATAAATTACAAAAATTAATATTTAAATTTTATCAACCAACTTTTTTAACTAGTCATCAGTCAGCTTTTCTAAAATCACAAAAGCAAAAACCCAAACAAACAGGCCATGACCTATTTATTTTCTTTTATAAATAGTTTATCGATCAAAATAAATGATATTCTTATCAAATATTTTATTTATTCTTATTTCTACTTATCACTATTTTAAACTATGAAAAGCGAGAAATTTTTTGACTTGCTTATCATATAAGCATGATAGAAAAAAATCCCCATAGTCTTTCAAAGATAACATGCCGTCAATTTCACTAATGTGACGTAACATTTGACCCAGGCCCTGTACACTCGTACCCTAAAAAAATTGTGACGCTGCATCTATGACCACAGATCACCACGTTTATCTTCTTGTTTTTTTTTTTAGAGATGTACGCCTCCTGTGACCTATGCAGGCCACCAGGTTTTCCATAGATGACCTGAAATCCCAGTAGGCTATTTGTTTATTTTATTTTATTTCTATTTTGAGATCATATCCCATTACGGCAGTATTGGCCAGCCGAAAGCGCCAGGTCTAAGACAGTGGGGCTGGGGCTGCTGGGGACAAGCTTGCCTTCCGGACACTGCAGAAGATCGTCATCTCCTTCGTGAAAGCGAGACTTGCCGGCCGTCCCTGTCCTTGATTCCAGCCAAGGGCGACCGCCACAGCAACGACTGCCGCTGGCGTTGGCGCACGAGATGGCCGTGTCCAGCGAGAAGCGGCCTCCGCAGACGACCCCCGCCTCCGGTGGTACGACTCTCCGGTCCTCTGCTCGCGTGTGCCTTCCGTGCTTCCCGTTTGCGGTGGTTCTATCCTATAGCGTAGTCTTCTTGGCTTTGGTTCATGTCCTTCCCTGTCTTGGTTCTTCGCCGCGACTGATTGCTCTTGTGTAGGAGTACTAGTATAAGCTTTCAGAAGTATCTAACCAAGTCCTTACTCTGTTCGTACCTCCGTGGGACCGTGGAGGCCAGCGCCTGGTGTTTTTTTTTTCTAAGCTGCCATTTCGCATGTGATTTCGATCTTTATTTTGTGCAAACTTGCTCATCTTACTGTACTCTTAGTATTTATTTTGTTCTCCATCTTTGGGTGTCTCAAACTGTCAGCAAGGTCTCGGCTTTGTTGCGAATTTTGGCACTACAATTAAACTTGTCCCTATAAATCCTTGAGATGTTTTTTACTCCATTCTACGACAGGACCGATGTAGTTGTAATTTTAAAAATTATCTCGGTTGAAGGAGTTTACTTGGTTGTGTTGCTTGTATGCAACGCTCGATGTTACATGAATGGTTGCTTCAGAAGTCTTTTTCTTGTCGATAGGCTTTCAGCACGAACTCTGTTATAATGGCATGACATCTCTTAGTAAATAAGCTAACATTTTCTTTGATGTAAAAAAAGGGTGTGTTAAAGTTGTGCTCCTTTTTGTTTATGAATATATTTTATTCAGAAATTTCTTTTTTTATTGTGAGCAGATTCTTTTGTTCACGAACATCTCAAAAGCTACATCTTGCGTTAATAATGTAGAAAAATCTGTTGATTCAAGGAAGGAAGAATAGGCGTCACGTCCTAAATCAATACCTCTTGAATTAATTACATTTAGATCATTTCATTTTTGAGATTTTGTTGCTTTATTTTAGACTTGGGATTTGCAAAAGCTTGATTTCATACTGTCGGGGCTGACCTTCAGGTCGGGATTGGCAGATATTTGGTTTGAGTACGTTTGCTAGTAAGAAGATCCATCAAGAGAGAGACACATGATTTAGACTGATTCGAGCCTCTCGGATGATAATAACCCTATGTCTAGTATGTGCTTTTTTGAATATGATGACGAATAGCCAGTAAAAATATATTCCCGAGAGGCAATGAGAGGTGTCCTCTTAAGTGTGAGGAGGGATCAGATGCTTCTAAAGTGTCTCCTCTGCGTCTCTTTATAGTCTAAGAGATGAAGAGTTATAAATATGACTGTTTATGAGCCGTAACGGTATTAACAACCATAATACAGAATGAATACGGAGTTACTAAGTACCATAACCTTAGAGATTATTAGTGTCATAACTTTAACTTTGAGGGTTATTTAGTGTACATAAACATGAGGATACCCATCTTGAATATAGGCTTTGATGATGCCGCTTCTTGATCTCCATCTTGGTAGATGCCACTTAATGAGCATCGTCGACTTCGAGTTTGATAATATTATATCTGATTGTGCATGTTCAGAATTCTAATTTTTATGGTATCGACACATACGTACCTAGTTTTAATCCATGTAAGGACAGACTTGAATATATGGATGAGCTCGTGGTTGAAGCTGATAGTCCTTTTTATTTAAAGGATAGAGGAGCAACATGCCCCAGCTGATTGATTGCTATGTAAAAAAGTAACTTGAACAGTTGACATACTGTTTTAAAAAATGGTCTATCTTCTGGACTACCATTTGTTATAGTAATTGTTAATTGAGATGCCGATCTGTTAGAAGTGGACTGCTGGAAGCCTGGACGGTTATCCTGATTCTGACTTGATCCGTAAATTGTTTGGGATATTTTCTTGCTTGAATATTTTAGGGACAGTATGTGTGCTCTGACACGTTATATCTAAAATATTAGGAGCTGTGCCTGTGTGTAGCTCTTTGAATATTGAGGCGAGGCTGGAACCCTGTTCCATTATCTACAAAATCTCTAAAATATTGAAACCTTATTAGAGATTACATTGGATATACTTCACTGTAACTAGCTACGTGTGCTCACTTCACAGGAATGGCAAGGAAGCTTATCCTGGCTTGCTTTGTGTTTCTATCGGCGCTCATGTACAAGCAGCTCCAGGCGCCCCCTCCAAAGATCCCCGGAACGCCGGGCGGCCCTCCCGTCACGGCGCCCAGAACAAGGCTCAGTGATGGCAGGCACCTGGCGTACCTGGAATCCGGCGTCCCGAAGGAGAAAGCCAAGTACAAGGTCATATTTGTCCATGGATTCGATTCCTGCAGATACGACGCGCTCCCGGTTTCCACGGTATATTCTGCTTCTTGATCTCAGGTGCATTCTGTCAGTCTGAGCAACAGTCTGGTTCAGAGTAGAAGTGACGATGTTTGCAGGAGCTGGCACAAGAGCTGGGCATCTACCTGCTCTCCTTCGATCGGCCCGGGTACGCGGAGAGCGACCCGCATCCGGCACGGACCGAGAAGAGCATCGCCCTCGACATCGCCGAGCTCGCCGATAACCTGCAGCTGGGACCCAAGTTCTACCTCACTGGCTTCTCCATGGGTGGCGAGATCATGTGGAGCTGCCTCAAGTACATCCCAAACAGGTATGTGATGTGTGCGGTGCGGCCTGCGACCGAGCGGAGCTCCATGACGTTTTTCGCCAAATCTGACCTGAACATTTGCGGTGCATACAGGTTGTCTGGGGTGGCCATTCTAGGCCCCGTCGGCAACTACTGGTGGTCTGGCTTGCCGTCGAACGTGTCGTGGGACGCCTGGTACCAGCAGCTCCCGCAGGACCGGTGGGCAGTCTGGGTGGCACATCACTTGCCGTGGCTAACCTACTGGTGGAATAGCCAGAAGCTGTTCCCGGCATCCAGCGTCATCGCCTACAACCCCGCACTCCTTTCCGAGGAAGACAAGCTGCTCATCCCCAAGTTCGCCTCCAGAACCTACATGGTAATACTACCAACTGAAAAATAATCAGCGATACACACCAGCGAGCGCGATCCTCGCGCAGACAAAGACTGCCAGGAGTGTTGTTCATGTGGGTTTGCGCATAATTGTTGCATGCAGCCGCAGATCCGGCAGCAGGGGGAGCACGAGTGCCTGCACCGCGACATGACAGTCGGGTTCGGGAAGTGGAGTTGGAGCCCGCTGCAGCTGGAGGACCCGTTCGCCGCCGACGGCGACGGCAAGCAGGGGAGGAGAGTGCACCTGTGGCACGGCGCCGAGGACCTGATCGTGCCGGTCAGCCTGTCGAGGTACATCAGCGACAAGCTCCCGTGGGTCGTCTACCACGAGCTCCCCAAGTCCGGGCACCTCTTCTCCATCGCCGATGGGATGGCCGACGTCATCGTCAAGTCCCTGCTTCTCGGAGACGGTGATCAGTGATCCGGTCGCATTTCGGCTTCAATTTCTGTATCTGTATTTACGTAAATAGATACCCCTATGCCGTGCGAATTCAGTAGGTTTGGCTAGTTGCTCCGCACATTGAAAGGACTGATGAATAAGGTGCCGTGCAAGGACTTCATGAGAACTGTGCAAGAGTTGAGGTGCGCGGGCATTTGGTTGGGGATGCGAAATCCAGCTGCTTTGTCGTCGGCCCATGTTAGCCCATATCGGAAGTTCAGCAGTGTGCATTTTCCTTCTCCAGCATTCTGTTCTGCGTGATTTCATCGGACGCTCCGCAGAATAATTGCTCCAGGCATAAAAAAAATTGTAGCCAGACAAATAAATTTTTCTCTGGGTAAAATCAATTGTTCCATAACGGGAGCGCGAGACGGCGAGAGCCACAGGAAGCGAAGAACGCGAAGCAGAGAGTGGGGAATAAGTTCAAGGGCAGCGGCAAAGTTCGGGAAAGGGAAAGAGGACGCAGAACCGTTGCGGACGGAAACGTAACACCGACCGGCAGAGAAAGAGAAACAGGCTGAGGGGTGATCGGGCGCGGGGCATGGCGGTCAGCCGTGGAGGCGGAGGCGGAGGCGGAGGTTCACTTCTTCTCTTCCCTGTACCTCGTCGACCACCAGTGGAAGCTGATGCTGACCGTGTCGTCTTGCTCCCGTAAGCTGCCAAGAGAAAGAAAGGAAAAGGAATGCGTGCGCGCACACACGACATATCTGCAACGCCACCCGAGACAGGGCGAGGCGCCTGGAGCCGTCTCCACGACGACGGGAATCCAGCGGTTCATGCGCAACTCGCGCCCTGTTTGTCTTTGCGTAGCCGCAACCGCGCGTCCACACTCCACCACCCGCGCGAGGCGCTGGCGGGCACCACGACATGCCGTCTAGTAGTCAGAAACAAGGGGAGGTTCCTACGATTCCAACGGGGAAAAGGCAGGGCACGCCGCCGCGTCGGTCAGAGGGAGGCGTGGCCGCGTCGCCATCCATCCACTGATGAAAGGGGGCAAGCGGGCTGAAGGAACGAATACGAGGGTGTCGTTTGTTGGCCTGTTCGGTTTTTGGCGCTTGCGCTGGGCTCTTTCGTGCTCTCCAACTTCTGCACCCCCCCCCCCCCCCAACTCTTTAAGCACTACCTTGGCTGGTGTTACGGCCTGTTGAAAATGAAGTAATGTTATAGTAATTAGTTTAATTTTTATAAAAATATATAGAAATTAGAAAACTTACCGCATTTAAACAGAGCTTAACGTTTTTCCTAGGAACGAAAGGTTGATTCCTGCCCTCGGTGAAAAATATTAAAGAGGGGTATTCGTAACTACGCAGAAAGCCATTTCTTTTGTTGGGAGCGCTCAGATAATATCTCCTTCGCTACGGTCAAGATTAATGGTGCACCGCACATTTGAAGCCGTACCAGCTCGTTCAGTCATGCATCCACCAGCAACCGGCAAGTACGACGACGGCATTCACCCATCGATCTCGCGCACTGCGGACACGGTGCCGGGTCCTATTCCTGATGTTAAAGCGCGCGGCGGTGGACGCCCACCAGGTATCATCCTGAAATTCCGTATCATTCCATTGGCCCGTTGAGGCCAGGCCACCCCGCGCGCGTTGGCGGCCAGCCTCACAAACGCGACCAAAACCCGCGCGTCTACGTAGGCCGCCGCGCTCCCTTTCAGATGCTGAGCGCAGCGCGCGCCACCGCTACCTACTGGAGCGCAGCGCTGTGTTGTCTGTGTAACCAGGCCTCCGTCCACGTCGCGCGGCGCGGGCAGCCACATGTGCGCGCGGGCGCGGCAGGCCACGCTCCCCTCGCGGCCACCATAGGCTCTTACCCCACGCCGATCGCCTCCCTCCTCCTTCACGCTCGTAACGTGTCCGCATGTTCCCCCACCCGTCCCCCACCTCGCTCCCCACTCTGATCTTTTTGCTTGCCCCGCACCTCTCTCTCTCTCCGTCGAGCGAGCTCGCATTATATCGTCGTGCTGGAAGGCAGTCGAAAACCGGTGCCGCTCCACTGTGTACGGATTGTTGGAACCCCACCGAGCTAGCGGGCCTCCGATCCTGCGCGCGCGTGGGTGTAGGGTGTAGCTCGATCGGGATCGCCTGCATGGCGCCTTCCGGTGACGTCCAAGTCGTGCCGGAGTCTGGCGTGGAGGTCGAGCAGCTGGTCGTCGAAGCTTACGACGGTGGAAGCGGCTCAGCTACAACCACGACAGCGAAGGAGGAAGAGAGCATGATGACGGTGCTGCCAGAGCAGCATGACACCGTACCGGAGACGGTGACAGAGCCGGATCACCATGAAGACAAGGCGGTGCCCGTGCAGCTAGCCGCACAGGAGCCATCGGCATCGGAGAAGGCCGGCGAAGAAGAAGAGAAGCCCAACGAAGAGCAGAAGCCGGCCGCGGCCAAGGAGGAAGGAGAGCACAACAACAAGGAGCCTGCTGAGGAGGACGATCATCAAGAAAGCACGCGGGAGAGGCTGAAGCGGCACCGGATGGATGTGGCAGGGCGGGTGTGGGTGCCGGAGAACTGGGGGCAGGAGAAGCTGCTCAAGGAGTGGGTGGACTGCGCCGTCTTCGACCGCCCCCTCGTGCCGGCCGGGCTGCTTTCGGCGCGGCGGGCGCTCGTCGCAGAGAGCTGCACGCGCCGCACACCGGACAGAGCGTCGACCGTGAGCTCGTCCGCCGGCACCAACCCGCTCCGGGTGCAGAACGGGTGCTCCTCGTGAACATCTCTTCACAAACTATCATTAGCTAGTAGCTAGTAGCCAAGGATCGGCATGCCTTCTTTTTGGCTCAAATAAGAGAGATCCCTTCTTGTTTCGGAGTTGTGAAGGTTTAGTAGTCCTGCTTGTTTTCTGATCATGTGAATTACTTACGGGCTTGAGATTAGCTTACACACACTGCTAATACTTCTGAGACTACGGTATGTTTTGAATAGATTGATAAATGTGTAGATATTCGCATGTAGTATTTCAAAAACAAATAAACATGTTTTATCGTATCGTTTCCCTGCAGCTGAACTTGCTAAGTAAGGTTACTATCGTATGTATGAGTGAGTTAGTTATTAGGCATTAACTGATTACACTGTACTACGTGCAGTGTGCTGACTTTCGTTTGGAAACAAAATATCTGTATACGCACTAATGATGAGTCTTGTTACAATGAAGACCGATCGGATTGCAGGTTTCGATCCCCATCAAGGAATTGATTTTGCTTGCTTGTTGTCAATCTGTCAGGTGAACCATCTTTTGGCACCATGATGCACTACGTGGTTTCTTGCCGTTCTTTCATTTTCCTCCCCTTGAGAGAAGAGCGTATCCTTGCTTCTCTCTTTTGCATCTTTTATCTGCAGGGAAAACGTGACTAAATGCTGCTACTAGTGCTTGTAAACATCCTTGATTCGAAAGGTTTTAGAATTGTTGATGTGCTATTTGACGCTCTGTGTACACTGAAGTTCAGTCTAGCTAGTTCAGAATGCTTTAATTTGCTCGCAACTATATTATGGGCCGGGTCATGCTCTTCCAGAAGACCACATATCCATGGTCAATTCATTATGATCGTGGACTACGGTGTGCCACCGAATCCTGTCCACCGCTGCACTTCTTTTAGAGAGTGGACAGGAAACACCGAAAGACATTGAACTTGTTCCACAGCATTGAATAGGCTAAATTAACTTTTTCAGTTTGTGCTAACTCGAACTCAAAACCTCGTATTGATCATAATCATTGTAATTTGCATCATTAGCTTGTTCAGACTTCATCATCTACAAGAAAAAAAATCTTGGAGCGCCAAACTTTATCACCAGTCACCACTATTCTTTTTTGTCCAAGTTTTTGCAACCGCCGTTTAATTGGGCCCAACGTTTTCCTGCTAACCCAGGCGGATGCGGACCACTAGCGTTACCTTTTCTCTCAGGGTCCAACGGGCTGATTCCGGGAGCCGCCCACAGGGAATTCCTCTGCCTATCGCCCACAGGGCTGATTCCGGCAGCGACAGCAGCCCGTGACCGTCACAATTCCCACGCGCCGCCCAGGATGCCGCCTGTCGGGGCGCCGGGCCCTACTGCTCGATAACCCGCATCCGAATCCTCCCGTGACCGTCCAAATTCCGCTCTCCACCCTCACCTCCCTCGCCTTAGTCGCCTCGCTTGCTCACCGGCATTGCTCCCGTGAACCGCTAGGTAAGCTTAGCCCTCCTCTGCTCTCGTTATCCATCTGATAATGCACTGCGTGCCGCCGCATCTGTGATGTGATGGGAGCGGGAATCAAATTATCGAAGGAGAGGACCCGCGCCTCGCGAAATGCCACAGTTAATCTTTTCTCGGGTGTATGCGCGCACTGTTGAAATGCATTCGACGGTGTCCAGTCCACCGTCTCCTGAATGGCGCTCTTGGTTCATCTAAACCGAGGAATATTGGGGAGTTTAACACAGGCAATTGGGGAAATCAGTTGATACGCATGCCCAAAATCAGTAGCCAGTCAGGAAATTACTAATATCCATCAACATTGCAGCGGTTAGTGTTAGATCACTTGAGTCTTATGTCTTCCTATTTGTATTTTACTTGTGCCAGAGGCATTTCAGTATTATTAGTTCAGTCCCATTTTAGGTTCTACCTTGCTCCGGAATAGCTAGAGATTGCTCAGACAGGGTCATGTGAGTTCAAGTGAGGGTCGCAAAGGATCCACATTCGAGAGCTTCCCACAGGAACTCAAAAGCTTCTTCGTTACAATGGTCCTGAATTGTGAATTGTGATATCTGATATGTGGCATCCACTTCCAATATTCACATCAGAGCAGTTGATAAATGTCAGTGGATGTAATTGATTTTCTTTTTCCTTGATCCACTAGTTGATTGTAGTACCGCTGTTCGCACTTTTAGCCGGAAAATGTTTACTTGACTGAACATGATAACTCACCAATTCAACTGCCTATCAGTACGGTCAGGAATACTTGCGCTGTGTTGTTGTTCAGAAATCTCTGCTATTTCATACGATACTTTAGTTACTCCTGAACCCTTGATTACAGCCTAGTTGAGTGTTAGCTGCATAATAGTGTTAAGAAATTTTCATTTCCTATAGTAATACTTTGTCCAGTTTTTATCGACTACATAATTTGGTCTTTACTTAAAAAATGAGAGTGGAAGTCCTGAAATTTTGATCAGGGCTTTAATATTATTGTGTGTGGGTGTTTGCATGCTTCCTGCTTCCAGAATAACCTCTGCTCGTTGAATTACCTTTTTTTTTAGAATTGAATTACAAATTTTTCAGGTCTGAAACATTCAGAGAAGATGGCAACTTTCACATCACCCGTTCTCCGCAGCTTCACCGCCAAGCCACTGAACAACTCCCCTCTCCTACCTTCACCGAACCTGAGGTTCCCACGGAGCATGCCGACACCACCAGGCCGAGACGTCCGCGTGGCCGCCGTGTACAATGTGAAGCTCGTCGGTCCCGACGGGAAGGAGCGCGTGATCCAAGTGCCGGAGGACAGCTACATCCTGGACGCGGCCGAGGAAGCCGGCATGGACCTGCCCTACTCGTGCCGCGCCGGCGCGTGCTCCTCGTGCGCCGGCAAGGTCCTGGAGGGCGGCGTGGACCAGTCGGACCAGTCGTACCTCGACGACGAGCAGGTCGACGCCGGGTACGCGCTCACCTGCGTCGCGTACCCGACGTCCGACTGCGTCATCCAGACGCATAGGGAGGCCGACCTGTACTGAAGATCCTGCCGTCCCATCTCAAGGTGTCATCGGTCGCTTCCATTGCCGGATCCATTCACAGTTTCTTTATTGACTTTTGTGAACTCGTGATCCGAAACTTGTGGTTGCAGTTGCAGCGAGCTAGAACTATCGTAGTAGTACGCTTTATTTGGCACGAGCTACTGTATTGTTCTTGTCTTGATATCTCCCCGTGTTTATTCTTACTCTGTCTCGGAATCAGCCGAGACTGTCTGCCTCCCCGAAGTTGACGGCCGCCGCGCGATACACGCAATTTCGCCGCCGCTCTGGCGATGTCCACGGAAAGAAACGGACAACGACGGAGCTTTCAAGAATGCTGCGCGCGCCACACTGCGACGCCGGCAGCAGTCGCTCGCGCCGCCGAAAGTCCGGCCGATTGAGCGCAATAATTCTGATCGATGATGCTCTCGCTCCGTCGCTCCTCGACAGGAAATTATCAAGGCCGTGTCACATGGAAAGGTTCGCGCGATCAATCGACCTCGACGGAATGAGACGGTGCCGGACTGCCGGTTGCTTGGTGGAGGAACGAGGATTCGCGCCTTTTCTGGATCCTACGTGATTGTTGGTGTTCTGACCATCATCGACACAAACGTAATGGGAGCGAGTATTCACGTGCTCTTCATATTGACTTAGTGTATAAAAGAGACTCAAAGGTAAGTCAACTTGATTCAAACCGTCGAGAGAGAACCTAATACCTTACGTTACGTTCAGAGATGAGAAAGATCAAATTGTATAAACTCAACAACACGAGTACAATACGAAAAGATCTTAGACTCGATTCAAAAACTCTGGCTGGCGTGAGTGAATCTGATTACAGTGAAGAGGATTGAATATAACTTTAGTTAACTTCACTTGTTTTCGTATTGTGTTGTCTTGTTTAATGCCCTAAGGTACTTCTTTTATAGGGATCAGACCAAGGCACTAATTTGATGTCTACGAAACCTGCTGGGCCTTTGTTATATGTAGCTTTGGTCATCGCCTGAGTTAGTTGCCTAGCGCCCGTTGGCGCCGGTGCAGTTGGCCAGTGGCCTTCGTAGGTCTTTTGTTCAGTCGTAGAGGACAAAGGATATTTTTTCATTTTACTTTACCGATCGTTCGGTTGCTTTATCAACTTTTAAAACGCTTTACCTCTCGATAAAGTTGCTTTATCTTTTGTTATATGTTGACAAAAATCTTTGCAGCTGTCAGTGATTGGTTTGCTAAGGCGAGAGTCGGGTCAGAGCGTTGTCTTCTAATCGTTGGTGAGCTTAATCTTGTTGTTGTGTAGCTTTAACTTTTCATCAGTCAGGCTTGAATATTTACGCGGTTTTAACCTTTGAGATCGAGACATTTTGTGGGATGTGAAATTTTCTAGGTCGTAGACAAATTGTGAGGCATAGATTATAAATAGGCCTTTGCGCGGGTTCGGATCCACAAGTACTTTATCTCGACAGTGATGAGATGATAGTACTTGCTGGTTGGTCGATGAAACAAGGTTTTTGTTTTCGAAAAGAAACTGTGGCGCGGTGTAAAGAGCGGGGAAATTTGACGGATCAGCGTTAGGTGTGTCCGTGGTGATCGATCGAGACAAAAGATGACGGGACGTATAAAGACGACGAACTTCGTGAAAGGCGATTTGCAAGCGTAATGGGACCAAATTAGCCAGCGGCGGCGTCGCATGGGAAAAGTTGGGATGATTCCGGTGTTGTCCTGGCGTCTCGTACCAGATTGTGTCCAGCTGATGAAAAAGCATGAGCACCGCAGCTTAACTCGTCTGATTCAAGTTACGTATCGCGACTTTCGTTGCCTTGCGTTGTGCCGGAGCTGTGCCTGCGCGCGCCAATGCCGAACAGGAGTCGGCGGGGTAGGGACGAGGGGCGGGGCCTTGGGCAGTGGGACGGCGGAGAAGCCCCCGCACCGCAGCCTCCCCGTAGCTCTTTTTTTAGTCCGGGCGGGGAGCACGCGAGCCGGACGCGAGTTTGACACAGCCACACAGGCAAACAGTGGTTGGACAAAAGAGGGGAGACCGGGCGAGGGCCCGATCCACGTGCCGCCTCGTCGGGGCGCCGTCACGCCTCCGCCCTGCATCGATTGCCACCGCCCCATCAGGCCGCACCGACGCCACGCCACGCCTATTTTCCTTCTCGTGGTCCCGTCCATCCCGTTCCAACCGAACTGCCGCCGCAACCGGGAGAGAGTTCGGAGACATCTCGAGGCAGTCTTCACGGCACGCCGCGCCTTACAATTGGCGCGACCGCCGTTCTTAGGCTTGTCTCCCCAGAAAAGGGTACATCGCGTAGAAAGACGGCTCTTGCCGGGTCCCATTTCGGCTCGCAACGATCTCAACCACCAACCGTCCAGCCGATACTACCACGCCGAAAAGGGCACCAGGTGACGCGGCGGCCGTCCTCGGCCACGATACGGAACGGTGTGCACGCAGCACCGGTGCCGCCTGGTCGGTGCGGATCTGTTGGTTGGGTTGGGACACGCGTCGAGCGAGCGCGAGGTAGCTCCCCCCCGCCCGCCACGGTCTGTCCCGCAACTTGCCAGGCATCTTGCCGCAGCCGCGCGCGGGCTCCTCGCGGTTTCCGTTTTGATCTTGGCCTCCCCCGGCGCGCGCTCCACGGCCGCGCACACGCGCACCTCCGACGCGCGAGTACGCGCACAGCTGTTGCTAGCCCAGGCACCACACGGCTTCTCAGTTGTCGCCTGCTCAGTTACTGTCATTACCTTCCCCGCCGGGCTCTGTTTAAATAGCCCCAAATCCAGGGCAGGGCCGCGCGCCTCCAGGTACAAAGCAAGATAGTGTAGGTTAAGGACTCCATCGACGCAAGCCCTGCTTCCTTCTTGGATTCTCACCGACCATCTTCATCAGTCGCGGCCTCGTCGCTCGACCCGCTCTGGTCTCGGTTTTCGTTCTCCCTGGTCGTACCACACATGGCCATGGCGGAGCGGTTGGGAGCTCGTTGGCCGCCGACGACCTGCTTCTGCATCGTCGCGCTCGTTGTCCTTCTCACAGGTGAGCGTTGCATGCCTTCGTCCGTGTATGATTTCCCTTCCCACTGCTAGTTTGAGAGCACGAATTTCGTCGACCACCACGTGCCAAATGCACTGTGGAGGGATTCCAGAGTACATTTACCTCGGCGTCTCAACTTTGTTTGTCTGGATGGGCCGATCATGTTCCCTCTTGAGAAGATTCATTGCTGAATTTGATTTTCCTGAAGTTATCTGAAGTTCTGAACTGCTCCTAGGTGATCTGAGTTTGACCTGCAGAGATGACACCGGTTGTCATTTAAGCTCAATCAGCTTGCCCCACCTATCCTCCTATGCCATGTCCTTTAGCACGCCATAACTCTTTCACTCCATTTTCATCTTAGTACTAACACATCACAGTGAATGATGGCCCTTCTTCATCTGACCTGTTCAATTTGTTTTGCTCTATTAAATTTCTTCACTGTGTTATTTCATTGGCATTGTTCTAGCTCTAATTATCTTATCTGAGCTCTGAACAGACGTCTAGTGAGATCACAGGGTCCCTGCTTCCCTTTCATAGTGCTCTATGTCATAAGGCAGCAGGTCCCCCACTAAGATTAGCAATTCCCAAATATGCACACCAATATAAGCTTCCCGCGTTACTTACTGAAGAGATGAGTCTACATTTGCCGCATTTTTTGCCCCAATTTGACGCGCATCTGATCTGGTTCTGAGTTGTCACCACTTTCTCCATAAAGTTTATCTGGAAAAGGCGGTTTGCTTCTTTCGTAGTCGCCAGCGAGATCTGATTTACTCCTTTTGATCAGTTTGTGCCTCTAGAAGGGAGATAAAATAATAACATACAGGCTGAAAATTTAAAGAGTTTGACAACGTCACAACTTATAGGGTAGTCTAGTGCACATAGCTTCGCTTGCGATTAGTCTAGCCACTAGAGGTCTTTTATACCGATGATATTTTAGTGGTATGATTCTCGAAGTAGGCCGCCCAATCACATGACACCATGTGGATCAAGGCTCTCATCCTAGGGTACTGAAAAGAACAGAGATTAAAACTTCTATCCCGGTGCAGATGCTTTTGCCGGTGATCGGTAATAGTATATCCGGTGCGATTTGAGTTCTTGTTGACCAAATGTTTTATGTTGTTTCATATTGTTAGCATCGAGCTTTTTATTAATTCAGTGTCAGACTGTCAGTGAAAACACTGTAGTGGAATCAAAATTGCTACTAACTCTTGTGAACCGCTTGAAGATCAAGTGGTGCGAGCTGGAGGCATGTCAGTAGGCATCAACTACGGGCAGATCGCGGACAACCTCCCGTCCCCTCGCCGCGTGTCGTGGCTGCTCCGATCGATGGAGGTGAGCAAGGTGAAGCTCTACGACGCGGACCCGTACGTGCTGAACGCGTTCGTCAACACCGACGTGGAGTTCGTGGTGGGCATCGGCAACGAGAACGTGTCGGCGATGGTGGACCCGGCGGTGGCGCAGGCGTGGATCCAGCAGCACGTGCAGCCGTACCTCCCCGGCACGCGCATCACCTGCATCACCGTCGGTAACGAGGTGTTCAAGAGCAACGACACGGAGCTCAAGGCCAACCTGCTCCCGGCCATGCAGTCCGTGTACCAGGCCCTGACCGCGCTGGGCCTGCAGGGCCGCGTGAACGTCACCACGGCGCACTCCCTGGACATCATGGGCAGCTCCTACCCGCCCTCCGCCGGCGCGTTCCGCCCCGACGTCGTGCCGTACATGCAGCCGATCCTGAGCTTCCTGTCCATGGCGAGGGCGCCGTTCCTCGTCAACTGCTACCCGTACTTCGCGTACAAGGCCGACCCTGGCAGCGTGCCGCTGGAGTACGTGCTCTTCCAGCCCAACCCCGGGGTGAAGGACACCAACACGAATCTCAACTACGACAACATGCTCTACGCTCAGATCGACTCTGTCTACGCCGCGATCGAAGCGTTGGGGCACACCGACATCGACGTGAAGATCTCCGAGACCGGGTGGCCGTCGAGCGGCGACCCCGACGAGGCCGGCGCCACGCCGGAGTACGCCGGGACGTACATCGGAAACCTCCTGCAGAGGATCGAGATGAAGCAGGGCACCCCGCTGAGGCCGTCGGTGCCCATCGACGTCTACGTCTTCGCGCTTTTCAACGAGAACCTGAAGCCGGGGCCGGCGTCTGAGCGGAACTACGGCTTGTTCTACCCCGACGGCAGGCCGGTCTACAACGTCGGTCTGCGTGGATACCTTCCCCCGATGGATGAATCACACGGCACGAGAAAGGTAAGGTCTCCATGCTTTCTATTTCTCGAATTCGGCAAATCAGTTTCAAACTTTTGCATATGATGCGTAGATCAAGCGACTTTCTGACAGAAGGGAAGTTCAATTCTTCCAAACATTTGTCCCCAACAGTTGCCTCACCTTTCACATCAATAACTATCAAAAATGTACTACTCCTAGTATTTCACATTTCTACTTCAAATCGGACCTGACAAATAACAGCGTCGCGTGTCTTTCTACAGGCGGTTCATCTGCTTGTCCTCATCGCCGTTGCATGGCTCACACTTTTCTTATCCTGAGAAGGGAATCTATTGTTGACCATGACAGTAGAAAAGAAGTTGAGCCTGAGCAACCTCTTACTGCAAGGATTTCACCACTCGCAGAAGGTAATAGGGTTATCATGTATTCTGTTCGCAGTATTAGACAACATTTTTGTTAATTAGCAGACTAGCAGGAGATCTAGTACTACTAAATTTTCTTTTAAATCTCTGTTACCTTAAGGAAATCAAAGTGACGAGGCTGATGAAACTTTCACATAGTGGCCTTGCTAATCAGTATTTTTTTTCTGAAATCTGCTGTATACCTCTCATTATTGGTTCTTTAAGCTTTGCATCTTTTAAAGTTTCTTTCAGCTAATCTGCTTCAGAGAACTAACTTGGCGAAATGTTCTATCAGGAATGCTCCAGATGCAGAACATTAGGGTCAATGGAATGATCTTAATCATCAGATGTGCACTGCCGGTTGAAGACAAATGGAAGTGATTTTGATATCATCCAGGAGCTAAAATTGGCTCCACACAGTAACAAGATTGGGAACGATACGTGGGAAATGTACACATTGCTATGTTTTTTTTTTAATTTCTCTTTCTATTTATTCTGAAAATGTACATTTGTATATCGGTCAAATTTAAACAGACAGGAAAGATTAATTTCTCGTATAGCAATCGTGTTTAGACATGGAAGCGCTCAGTTCTCTGAAAACAAGACAAAGTCGCCGCTGTACGTTGCATGGATTTACTCTGAAGGTTTTCTGTTATTCATTCTCTCCACTTCGTTCGGTAGAAAGTCTAAGCTTCGAAAAGCCAACTGAATTACTCCCAAAACAAAAAGGAGAAGCCAACTGAATTGCTGCGCACACATGCATGTAGAAGCATAAAAGCCCTAAAGCCGAGACACAGTGGAAGCCCAATAGGCTTCCTCTCTCAAATGGAAAAAGCAAGTGGACCGCTCGGTTACTCGGTGACCGGGGCCGTGCACCACCATCAGGTCCCCGTGTGGGAACCAATTACTGGGCCTGTGCTGTCGTGTTTTGCACGTGCGGCGCCCAGGTGGGCGGAATCACCCCCCCCCCCCCCCCTCCTTCATTTAATCTTCGGATGTGGCCCATGTAAATTTCGCCCGATTAGCCGCCACGCTCAGCTCGCAAATTATGTTTTAATAAAGTTTATAAAAACTAACAGGCATTTTCATTTTAGCAAAACTAGCAACACAATCGCTCTCTGGAAGGACAAAATGACATGTGGCAGCATGTCACCACTAGTCTGATGACCGTGCGACAGACTACCATGTGTGCTACATGTACAGGCATTATATACAAATATATTCGCATACTCCCTCGGTATAAAAAAAAGTCATTTTAGATAAGATTTTAGTCAAACATTGGGAATATAATTTATAAATAATTTTTAATTTGTTAAATTTAGATATGTAAAAGTTATATTATTATATTTGTCTTAAAGAGCACTTTTATAAAAATATATATATATCACTTTTTTATAAATATTTTATAAAAAAATAGGAGTCAAAATTGTGTTTTGAAGACAGTGTTGTTGGCCAGGTGTTGTCGGTCAAAACAACTTTTTTTTTTAATACCGGAGGGAGTAGCGTATAAGTGGCATCTTGTAGCTCACTGGCCGAGAGACAGGTATACATGTGGAGTCCTGTGTGTGCCACGTGTCCTATCTTTCATACAGTAGGCGATTAAGCTGCTTGTTTTGTAAAAAATAAAAATGCCATATTAGTTTTATATATTTAATAAAAAATAATGTTATCAATAAAAAAACATTCATCCGCTGCCCATAGCACCGCTCCTCCGCCTTGGTCATGTCCTTTTTCTCCCCCCGAGATGCATATGTACTGTCCACATTTAGCAGTGGCTGGCGAATAGATTCAAGTCCACTTATTATTAGCCAGAGGATTTCGTTCCCTTCCTCTGTGCGCGGGGAAGAAGAATGGAGGTTCTGTTGATCTGTTCTAGATTGAATTTTGTTGGAACAATGACCTTTTGTGTCTAGAACAATGAGTTTAATTCTAGAGCTTCATATCAGAAGCTAGAACATTTCAATTTGTCGAGCGGAACAATGTTTAGCTATTCTGTGTTTCATCACTCGTAGTATAATTTAATAGCCAGGTCAATGCTATTAGTAATTAAGTGCAGAAAGCGGTTCAATAAAGTTTCAACGAAACCATGGATGTGATTGGTCCAATAGGCAGTCAAGCATGTACATCCACTCTGAGAGGCTCTACGTACAGTGTGCTCCACGAATTTTGCCGGTTGCGCGCTTGTGGACGTGCAGCTGCTAGAAAAAGCATCAGGCACCTAATCTCCCCCCCATTACCGGTCATGGGGCGGCCAACTGGGAGTTGATCCCTCAATTTTTTTTTCTTTTTCTTTTTCCCAGCTAGTCGAAGTGGTAGGCTACGGGCATCGTTGAAGGAAAAAAAAGTGGTGGTGTACGTATGGCGACGGAGGCCATGGATATAAAGCTTAGGCCTACTTTGAATTGTGAGAAAATTTTACAAATCTTACGTTTTTTTTTAAAAAATTTCTGTACAATTCTTATAAAATTTCTACGTTGTTAGGGAGTCTTATCGACGTCAAGAAGCTAGGGCTTCTGCTTCAAGGCGCATCCATTATTCCGTTCCCTCCAGAATGCGCTACGAACACTGTAGCTCTCGCAGGAAAAAGGTGTGGTCCTCCAGAGCTCATCTTATGGTTGGATCGATGGATATATTCCGTTGCTCCTTCCATCCTTTTTTCAGCTGCGTGAAATGCCTCGCCGTTTCCATCGAGTTGGAGGCTTGCTGCATGCCGAGATGAATGCGCATGTGGAGGACGTGCTCTCGCAGCACGTAGGCGAACAGGCGCGCACCGTTCCATCCGACGGACGAGCTCCTGCTCCTGTTCCCACGAGAAGCACTACCCCACGCCCACCGTAACTCCGAGCGCAAAACGGCTTTAGTTTCTACTCCAAGAAGACGGACCACCGGCCTCTGAACGATGGGCGGCATGCACTGCGGTCGCGTCACCAGTGGTGGCGACCTGCCTATAAATACACGGTCGGTCCGTTCGTCGTCAGGTCATCCAGCGAGATAGCTCAAGTCAGCACCACCTCCACTAGCAGCAGACGTTCTCCGTCGCTTGGATCATTGCGGCTGAAGACCTCCGGCCACCGGAGATTCCCGGCGAGGTTGACGGGTCCTGTCGAAAAAAAGGTCGGGGGATCCTTCCCGTTCCGAGTCGTGGCCATCGGCTACCGCGACGGCACCTTCATGATTGCCGCTTTTGCGATCTTCTGATAGATAGAGCGAATCAATCGACTGTATTTCTTTTGCGCGCCTTTTTTTATTCTTTTAAGATGTCATAAGCGTATGTGTTCCTATATGTAGTGCATTGGCTTCTTCAGAGTGTTCTCATGTGTGGTATGCCTGCCTCTCCAGTTTCAGGTTCAGAGGTTTCAGGAGCAGAGAGTGTGCGTGTGCAGGAAAGATGACAATTTCTCGTGGAGACGCCATCTTCGTCCTTGTGTTGTCTGCTTGCTGCCTCGTCGCCACGCTAGCGTGTGACCGGAGTACGTGATTGTTTTCCTTGTCCCGCTCATCTTCGTCGCGAATTCGCCTGCTTCGATCGATCTCTGTGCTGATCTATTCTGTTTAACACGCCCTTCCTCATCCACCTGTGATCGATTAGGTGGCGCGAAGTTTGGGTACGTCGGCTCCGTGGGTCCCGACCACTGGGGTGGCATGAACCCCAGCTTCACGCGCTGCGCCACGGGGACGAGCCAGTCCCCGATCGACATCGTCACGGAGGCGGCCGTCTACGACACGTCGATGCAGCCCCTCCACAGGAACTACACCGTCGCCAACGCCACCCTCGTCGACAACGTCGTCAACATCGCGGTCCGTTCTCCGAAAACAGTACTAGTTCTTTCTCAGTGGCGAAGCTCTGCGCATGCCTTGAACTGAAATTGCGAGGAATTCGTTTCGCTATGGTGTTTGTAGCTGCGCATGGAGGACGGCGTGGCGGCGGGGAGCGTGAGCGTCGACGGGAAGCAGTACAGGCTGAAGCAGATGCACTGGCACTCGCCCTCCGAGCACACCGTCAACGGCCAAAGGTATTATTTGCTTCCGCGCCCAAGTTCATTTCAGAAGATCGATGAACAAACTGTTTTTCATAGATCTGTTGTGCTGACCGTCATTGAGGTTCGTGTGGCGCAGGTTCCCGGTGGAGCTTCACATGGTTCACTCCAGCGACGACGGCAACATCACCGTCGTGGCGATCCTGTACCGACTTGGCAGGCCGGACCCATTCCTTTGGCAGGTACATCTATGACAGCATACATATGTACTATCTAACATCCGATCAGCAGGGATATGATCTAGCGGGACAGAGCATGATTGTCTCGCGTCTGAACTTGCTTGTTGTTTGCTCGATCTGTGTCCTTGGGAACGAGGACAGATCCAGGATAAGCTGGCCGCGCTCTACGCCGAGGGCTGCGACGCCGAGAATGGCGCGCCGGTCCCCGCAGGGTTCGTGGACCTACGGTCGCTGCGCCGGCACGCGTACATGTACTACCGCTACGTCGGGTCGTTCACCACGCCGCCGTGCACCGAGAACGTCGTCTGGAACATCCTCGCCCAGGTATACTATTGCACTTACCTTCGCCAATTAATTTCTCGAACGATTCGAGCAGTTTGGGCACGTTCCACGGATTACATTCTGAAGCTCTGAACTCATGAACTCCGCTTGCCGCAGGTGAGAGAGATGACGGCTGAGCAGGCAGCGGCGCTGATGGCGCCGTTGGAGGAAGACTACAGGCGCAACAACAGGCCGACGCAGCCCATGAACGGCCGCACCGTCCGGCTCTACCACAGGTTCTGGAAGAAGAACGACAAGAGGTCGCTGTAACCATGTCCGTCTTCGGGGAAAAAAGGGTTGTTTCCCTTTACATAGGTACTCGTTGGTGTCGTCTGTCAGTAATCACCGCCGGCTACGTTCCCGGTCTTGGTGCTTCGAAGATGGTCAGCGTGTCATGAAGGCTTATTAGGTTAGCAAGGGAGTTTGTTTGTCTACAGCACCGTGTCGGTCGTCCTTGACCCTCCTGCCATTTCATGGAATCATTGACCATGTAAATCTTCGGTCGACATGGAACAAAGTTTCGTACCAACAGAGTAAATTACCAACAAAAAAATCCTACTCTCTCCGTCCAAAAATATAAACATTTTTTGATTTAATCAACATCGATTAATAATATATATTAGAAGATTAATTATTCATTAGATTAAAAATTACTTACTACGATAGTTAATTTTATAATGACTAACAACGTCCCTTATACTTTATTAAACATAATAAATTTTATGATTAAATTTAAAATTATTTGATTTTTATCAATCCTAGAAATGCTAACATTTCTAGACAAAGAGAATAACTGCTTTTTAAACCACCTATTTGATGTTTGTTGACGTCTTATAGTTATTTGGTACTTCATTTTTAATTTAGTCAAACGTGAGTTTGACCAAAGATTTTATAAATTTGATTGATTGTAGCAATATAAAATCTATATATTATAAAAATATTTCTCATAAAGAACCAAAAAGCATAAGTTTTACGTCGTCAAATTGACTAAATTTGTAAAAATCATTAGTCAAAGCTAGGTTTTTGACCAAAAGCAGAAATGAAGTTATTTTGTAACAGATGTAGTATATGGAGTCTTACTTCTAGAATATATTCATGTAATAATTATCAACCAGATACATCCATGGATGTAAATACTCTGGTGCGTTTTTTTTTTTACAATTTTGAATCCTAGACACGGTTTTGTGGATGAAGACTGTACTGATCAGTCTGACACTCATGATGGATTACAAAAGCAGATCCCTCATTGCCAAAAAATCTGGAAGTGAGGGAACTGTTGAATGCAATGGAAGCACTAAGTTGCTTGTTCGGTTGGTACTCCCTGCGGTTTTAAATTATTGACACAGTTGATTTTTTACATTAACTTTGATCATTCATCTTATTTAAAAAAATTGTTCAAATGTGTAAAATTATTAATCATACTTTAAATATCACTAATAATAAAGTAAATAATAGCAAAATTTTGTCATATTTGAATAATTTTTTTAATAAAACAAATAGTCAAAATAGACATTAAAAATTAACGATGTCAATATTTTAAAAGTGGAGGAAGTACCGGTCGCCATAAAGTACTTGGACTACATTACCACAACAAGGAGAATCAAAGAGCAGGATCTCAACTGTTGGCCTTGCATTGCAACAACAGGAGGATACTGTTCTGGATGTCCAAAATTGATTGCTCTTGTAGGCTACGCTAACTCATAATAAGGGAAAGTTTGACCCAGTTCCACAACTCTGGCCCTCCCTAACATGGCCTCCTCGTTAGAGAAGAGAACCAAAATATGCCCGAGCTGTTATCCTTTACTTAGGGATGATAGATAAAATAATAGATGAGCTTTGGTCTCCGTTCGTCAAACTTCTTCACGCCCGAACTTTCACCTCCCTGAACCTAGCAAATCGTCACGCAGTTTTGCCACGGAACTTCTTCATTACTGGACCTACACGTGGTTTGGCGTTTGGGTTTCAAACCGTGGGCTGGAACCATTTTGCTCCGAACCATTTGCCCCTAGAATAAAATAAAAACTGTCGCTTTGTTTAGGTCACACTACTGTTTTGATTTTGTTTTGAAAACATCGTAAAATTATGTTTTCTATTTGTATTAAATTTTGTTAATTATTTAAATCTTTTTAGTAGTTAAAATAAGAGAGAAAGAGGAGGAAAAGTTGCGAGTGTTCTTTTAACTTAGACTCAGGATGAAAATATAGATTGATACAAATATAGCAGAAGATTAGAAGAAAGGAGAAGTGCTTAAATTCAAAAACATTTACCCATTTTTCTCTTATATATCTCATTACTTTTGTTAAAAGTTTAAGTACTGAATGTGCTAGAAAAAAATTATTTCTATATCCTCTGAACAAAATCAAAATGAGCGGCGTGATACACACCAAACAATACAATTACAATGTTCTGTAGACAAATTTTTTAAGAATAAATTAGATCCTAACCGATATATAGCACCAAACCAATCGAACCCATTTCAATCAAACCAAATCTATCCAAAGGAAAAACCAAACCATTAGTTTCCGAGCTTGTTGAGACTTGAGAGTGGATCACGTTCTTCATATCGACGCCCAAAAAATTAGGAGTATTTCCTTCGTTCAAAAGCACGATTCTGCCAAAACTGGAGGGAAAAAAAAAACAGAAGGGCCCATCCGGGTTCGAACCGGAGACCTATTGATCTGCAGTCAATTGCTCTACCACTGAGCTATGGACCCTAAGATGCAAGAAATTTAATTAGTTCATACTTAAATCTGTTCTCGGTAGAGCTAACATTGCATACCACTAGTATATTTCAGCCGTTATCATATTCTCAGAAAAAGTTGGGGATAACGAAACATTTGAGCATCATTTTCCTTTTGTTTGTTTACACATTCTCCTGTAAAGTGATGCTTTTAGATTCGTACATTTGAACTAATTTTTTAAAAAGTAAATTTCATAAATATAACTAGCTTGTCAAAACTATCACAAAACTACAAATTTAGAATATTGTGTCACATAATTATAGATTTAGTGCATCATGTATCACAAAATAACAAAATTAAGAAAATATGTTGCAGAAATACAGATTTTGTGAGTAGTTTATTATACAACTATAGATTTTATGTGCATATCATGAAGTACATATTTTGTATTGCTTAAATGTGTAGTTTTGTAATAATATTCCTGAAATATGTAGTTTTGTGATGTAATTTTTTAAATATGTAGTTTTGTGATATAAACATGCACTAAATCTATAGTTTTACTCCATTCGTCCCAAAATAAGTGATATTTTTGACTTTTTGAAATCAACATTTGACCATTCATCTTATTCAAAAAATTTACAAAAATATAAAAATAAATAAATCAAACTTAAAATACTGACATTTATTTTGGGACTGAGGGAGTATGAATCAATGTCTTAAATATGTAGTTTTATTATAGTTTTGACAAATTAGCTAGTTTTGTGAAATTTACTTTTTTAAAAAAATACAAAATATGGTGTCAATAATTAAAAAAAGAATATACAATACTCCCTCCGTCCCAATAAAAGTTTATTTCTAGCTTTTATTGACTACGAGTTTGATCAATGATTTTGATAAATTTAATTAAGTTTAATAATATAAATTATATATATTATAAAAGTATTTCTTTTGATGGGTATAAAAGTACAAATACTAGATTTTTTTTATTAAACCAAATCTATGAAAAATTATTGGTAAGTAAACCAAAACTAAAAATAAACTTCTACTGGAACGGAGGTAGAGAGCATAATGCCGCGATCATTTATCATTGAGTGATAATTGACACGGTTGATCAACGCACAAGAAGCCTACCATTACCCTCCAAAACTTCCCTGCAATCAGGCCTCGTTCAACCACCCTGACTGCCAACGGTACTTGCCAGTGAACACGGAGCTTTTTGAAACTCAGCACAGCTCCACGCCTTTGGCGCTTCGTCGTCCCCTTAAGAACTGACCCCGCTCTGCTCCTTCCTCGTCACTGTCCGCGATCAGCCAGCGCTCACTCGTAAGCAGCCAGGAAACTGAAAGATGCCGCAGCTCGCTAGCATCAGCGGCGGCGGTTCCAAATCGAAGGTGGCGTGCGAGACCACAGCGCTCCCGCTTTCCTCCAATTCTGACGCCGGCGTCCGTTGCGGCACTGTCATCAGCTCCGCCGTCTCTCGTCCCGACGACGCAGGCGTCCCAGTCCCGGCCGAGTCGGTCCTGCGGCAGGTACGCGACGGCTTCGGCTTCGTCGAGCTGTTCGGAGCGGCACTGCGGCGAGACGGCTCCACCAAGGGCAGCTCGAACCCCAAGGCGGCGGCGGCGGCGTCCAAGGGCGCGGGCGCGCCGAGAACAGGCTCGAGGAGGACGCCGCCCGGCAAGGCCGCGGTCGTCGTCGCCGTTCTGCCCGCGGGCAATGTTGTCGCGCAGGAGCGCCGCGGCTGGCGCCGGCCGGCGACGAGGGCCAGGGTCTTCGCGAGCGAGGCCGTGGGGGCCACGGAGCCCGTGTCCCCGAAGGTGTCCT